>JAVJAQ010004203.1:0-269554 GCA_032362365.1 Zygogramma bicolorata
TTTTTTAATTTTCATTCATGAACTGGAACTGTTCAAAATTGGCGGAAATATCGAAACGTGTTAAATTTCATAATCTTGGAAGGTGTTGAAAACTTTGAATTAATGTATGCGATCAAACTTATAGAGCGTGAAAATTCTCACAAAAAAGTATCCACATGTTTTTTCGAGAATTACTTCCTATGAGAGATAATGAGTTCTGATTGTAATTTTCAGGTTTCCGCGCGAAAAACTCGTATCGGGATAACATAAGATTTACCTCGACGCTCGACTAATATATATCTGTATATCTTTTGTTTTTGTTCAAAAGTTTATAAACTAACCGGTATTTTAATGAAAGTTTCACACCTCTACTTTTCAACCAATAAGCTGCATCGATTTTGGCTTGTTACCGCAGCTAAAAAAAATTAGGGAAATTTGTAGAAATTTTTCGACAGTTCAAAACATAAACGTATGATCTACAATCCTTAAATAATGTAGATATTCCTGGGAATGATGTGAAATACATTTTTACCAACTTCAACATCTGGTGTAACTAAATTTGGTTATTTTTTTTATTTAACGAAATATAGTAGATATACCTACATAGAATTTTTTTCGAAATTGCGTCATGTCACTTGTAAAAATTTTCTACCACCTTCAGATTAGATTAGATTATCTGGGAGCTGGCCCATGGCCTGATTCACTGCGACCTTTTCAGATTTATTGTGATGCTTCTTGGCTGTTAGAGCTCGTTGTCTAGCTTGATGTCTTTGATGAGACTTCCTAGCCTTGACACTGATCCCTTCATATAGCTACCAGCCTCTGCTTCCTCCTCCCGCATCTTGCGTGTCTCAGCCTTGCTATCGCTTCGCATTCACATGCAGTGCGGTTTCTTCCTCTTCTTGACAGAACCTGCATTGGGTTTCTCCTGTCAGACCAATGTTACTCATATGTTTTCTGAGCCGGCTATGCCCCGTTAGTAGACCCACTACCCTTACAACCTTACAGTTGTGGTTTAGCAGGTCTTCCGTGAATCTGGTCGCTGGTTCCTTTATGAACTCTTCCGCCTGCCTAATTCCAGGAAGCTTATTCCACCAATATTTCGATTCGTTTCGCATCCATGAGTTTATGGATGTCTTTATACTTGCTTTCGCTACCCCGCAGAAGGGTTCTGGGCCGATCATAGCGTAATATGTGCCTTCACGGGCTAGAGCATCGGCCTCCTCTTCGCCCTTGTGACCCTCATGTCCGGGTACCCATGCTTGAGTAACCCAGGCAGCTTCCCACCAATCTTGAGTAGATTTGAAATGAGCTGAGCACCTTAAATGCCGCTTGGCTGTCGGAGAAAATGGCAATGGTTTTATTTACGACCTTCTGCCTGTTTATTTCCCCTATACAGTGTTCGATGGCAGCTACTTCTGTCTGGAACACAGTTGCATTATGTTGGAGAATGAGTTCGATTCTCGTTTTTGCTCTGCCTCCGTATACACCGGCTCCCACTCCTTGGGTCTTCGAGCCATCTGTATACCAAGTTTCTTCCGCTTCAACCGGTTGGCCATTTCTTCCACCTTTAGTTAACTAAGATTACCAAAGGGCGATAGACTGAACTGATGCCTACCTGAGTTTTAGCATTTGGGTTATCTAAAATTAGGAATTTTTTTATTGGACGAAATAAGGTAGATATACCTAAATAGGATTTTTTTCGAAATTGCGCCATGTTATTCGTAAGAACATATTTCTACCACCTTTAGTTAATTGAAATTACCAAGGGCGATAGACTGAGCTGGTGCCCACCTGCGTTTTATAGTGCGAGATATAGTGGATATACCTATATGATTTTTTTAAACGAGTAATTATTGATCTTTCTGACAGACCTATGTTAAAACAGCAATAACCTAACCAACTTGACAATCAGAGAGATTAATTCAAAATGTCAGGTTGAATTAATATTTTTTTTAGATATTATAGTGTGGTATTTTCCGAATACCAAGTAAGCTTGAATTATTCCTGGAAATAATTCAAGCACTTATGATATTATAAGTGGTGGTATTTGATATTTGGAGATGAAATAATGTTCTACGATGAATAAACAATGCAAATTTCATCAAATTTTATCGTTTCCTCATCAAATGAGCTCGACAAGTTGACTTTGCTCAAAGATTCAGTAGGGTCAAATTTGAACACATCACAAACAACATCCATTCTTTATTTATTCTAGGCCCAACTGGATCAATTTTTCTGTACCCGTTTTTTCTTAGTTTGCTCATTTTTCCTGACTTATGTTTTCGAAACCGCCGTATAAACATCGAAGTGAAGATTTTTGAAAAAACACTACTTTCAGTATATGTATCTGAAAATCTTTGATAACAAAGTTTTCATTCATTATTTTCGATATTTTCCGGAAATATCCCAAAATTCATCAACATTTTTCTGACAAGTCTCGCGAATTTATTTGATAGACTGCAGCTCAATTAAGGTTCATATAAACCCATAAGAAAATTAACGGCAAGTTCAAATATTCCGAAAAAAATCAGAGTTATGTGAGCGTTCAAATATAATGATCCTTGAGATTTTGGAGAAAATCTGTCGAACAGTTTTTGGGGAAAAAAATTAAAAGGTCATTTTTAGGGTATTTTTCAAGTTTTCTCAATAACTATCTGACAGTTTTTATTCAGACTATCAAGGTATTTCAATGTTGGGAAAAGAGACAATCATAATTTTTTTCGAAATTTTTGAACTTACAGTTTGTCTAAAATTTCTAAAAAATCAGAAAAACTCATTATAAAATCAACTTGAATCGAGAATGATTGCTTCTCAAAATAAAATTTGTAAGAATGAACATCGAGGAACAATTCATACCAGTTTACGAATCTGAATTTGCATTATTTCTATTTTTAAGAACGATTTCGAAATACTTCGTCATGAAATCTCCTCGAACGCTCTGTATCATCGAAATTGGCCCGGCAGGTGCTGCCTCTGCTGAATAGGAATGAAAAGACAATGTGAAGTTCGGTGTCAACCCAGAAGGTATCGCATAATCTGTTATTTACTGTACAACGTTGCCAATAGTTCTAAACAGAGATAACCGATGTATGTTATTTCTATTCCTGGAAAAAAAAGATAGGTTGTTCGGATGTTGCGATTTTTGTCCAGATCAGTTGTTATACAGTGTGGCCAGGATGAGAATAAACAGAATGAGGATCTCGGCAACGGCAAGAGATACGGATTCCGTTATATGAGAGAAAGTTGTGCATTCGAGGAAATAATTTATATTTTTCAGTTAGGTATATCAAGAAAGTGAAAATTCCAAAATTCCTTTCCATCTTTTGGTAATAATAATTATTAGTAATCAAAAAAACAGAAATTGCTTTTCCATAACAGTTTTTGATTTTACGTTCAACATGTTCCTTTAGAACTTGACAGATTTTATATTTATTTTATATTATGTTATTTCCGAAAATTTACATATTTTCACAACCTTATTGAATTGAAAAAATGAAGAATGAATGGATGAAAAAACTATAATAATAATAATAATACATGAAAATAGGAAATATTTTTTATTTCAGTGAAAATGTAAGCTGATCAAAAAATCTATGTATAATAAAACATCATCAGATATGATTATTATACAGGGTGGCTCACGACTAGCGCGATGGAGATTTATAGCGAAACGATAAAACTTTTGTCGTCTTTGTATTTTTATGTTGATGAAGGCTACATTTCGGAATTGTTTTGAGGTATACAGAATGTACCAAAAAATTTAGGCATATCGAAGTTATATAAAAGATCTATAAAAAAAGTTATAGGCACCAAATATATTTTTTCAAATAGAACACCCTATATATTTAGTCACTATTGGATATAGTGTATTTTTCTGATTTCAGATATACACACATGTATTATGTTATCTCCAATAGATTTCGAGATATTTGACGTTGAAATTCGGTTTTTATACGGATTCTTTCAGTTATTTAGGACATAGTTAGATGGTCGAGGTAGCTATGAAAATATAATTAATTAATTATATTCATATTATATTCAAATCTGAATTTCAACATCAAATATCTCGAAATCTGTTGGAGATAACATGATATATGTATACATATTTGATATCATATCCAATAGTGACAAAATATATAGGGTGTTCCATTTGAAAAAATAAATTTGGTGCTCATAACTTGATTTTCAACTGTTTTTCTGTTAACAAATATAAAATCTACAAGAAAAATTACATTATATCATTTTTTGAAAAAACAAATCGAATGATTAATAAACAAGTTAAGGGGGGGTTCAAAATATATGTGAAGACCCTGTACATATCACATTCAGGTTTTGTGTTTTTTATTCGTATCATAGTCCCTAATCGGCATATTCCTCTCGTGTCTACTATCCACCAACTCCACTGCATAATGATCAACATAAAATCTGAGGTCACGTGATATAAGTTTCAACGGATTTTTCAGTTGTCAGACAATTGAATATTAATTGATAGTGGATAAAAAGTCGAGATAGGAACATGTAAACCATTTTGAACAATGAATAGTTTCGACTAAAAAAATTCATAACGTTGAAAAATCGATATTTTTTACACCTTATCTATGTAATTATATTCGCTAGACCCCATGTGATAGATCATCTGGGAGAATCTGAGAATGCAATAATAGTATATTATATACCTAGGGACTGAAGTGGTATTTTAAATCGCGAGACAAAAAGTTTATAGCCCGAACAACGGGAGGGCGACATAACTTTTACATAAGACTTTTTTTCATATTCATCAGAATAATCGATTATGAACAAATACGCTCTGTCGAGACAGCCGGTATGTCGAGATTAACCATACCAAATCAACTTCTAGGGATAGTATCACAAAAAAGTTGTTTCCCCAAAAATGACATGTGCCGTCACAACGAAGAAGACTTGGAAGTTTTCAATAGTATAAGTAGTTTATAATCACCTTTTAAGATTCCATCCCCTTCGCGACTTTTTCACAATTAAACGAGGCATCGTCTCTCTCTATTCTCTATATAAATATAAAAATCACAAACTCACACAGTACTTCGCACTACTTCGACAGATGTTGAGATATGGCAACACCACATATATCCGGCAGTGGAACATTGGAAAGTCAGTAGATATTGCAATAGAAAACTGTAATTCTGGGAAATATTGCAGCAGAAAACTTCAATTTTTCTGTCGCGAAGTGTCGAATTGATGTAGCTTTGGTTGCATAGATTGCAGAAGACAAAGCCCGCTAGCGCCATCTTACAGATCAGAAATGAGAAATTTGTCACTTTATATGAACCTTAATGAGAAAATATATAATTGATAATCCATGTGGCCATTTTTATACCCTTCACAACACGCCGTGCGGATAAGGCATCATCTGGTCGAGTAGATCATGGCCAAAATGCCATTTAGTTTATGAATTTATGACCCAAAACAAGGAATATACATACATTTTAGTCGAGCATCCAGGTAAATCTTATTTTATCCCGATTTGTTCGTGCGGAAATCTGAAAATATCAATTAGATCCCATTATTTCTTATGTAGTAGCAAACAATGGTAGGTAGTAGGTATTGTGTAAAAAGTTGTTTTTGAGTTTTGTGAAATTGACGGTGTTTTCATGTTCAATTTATTCACGGCAACCTCATCAAAATTATTATTAAATTTTTTGAAGGACTTTTGTCGAAGGACTTCGATCGAAGTCGATGTATTTGGTGTGAAAAATAGCATTAATAACATTTACTATTACTCCAAGAAATTGCAATTTCTGGCGAACACTTGAGTTCATAGAGCAAACAAAAAGTGAATTGGTGAGTGACTTCTTCCAGTGCATATTGCAAATGGACATAATTATGATGCATCTGTAAAACGTAATGCACCAAAGTACAGTTTATCCAACCCATCCTGTCAAAGAAATAATATATGAGCGCAGCGCATAATTTGTTGCAGAAACATGTTTTGTATGCGTTCTACTGCCGGATCTATTGTATCATGATTTGTTTTTAGTAGAAGCTTTTACTGTTTTATGATCTGTACTGGCACTGCGCAACAGTAGAGAGGACTAGGCTACTGCCAGGATAGATTGGATAAGCTACACGCCTTTTTTCACTGGTGAAAATGCACCCATGCGTATTTATAATAATAATAAATTGACTTCATTCATCCGTGAACAACTTACAAAAGGAAAATAGATTTACAGAAAGAAGATCAGATGAAAAGTTGGATTATCAGCAAAAGCTGGTTTTCAAATCAACCCTTGACGTAAAATAGGTAGAAAATGAATTAACATTAGTGACAGTACAAACGAAATAACATTATAGTTTAATTCATACATAAAACAATAAATAATGCAAGACCAAGGACATGGCGAAGTTGGAGTATAATGTAATTCATTCATAAAACAATAAATGATTCATGACCAAGGACATGACGAGGTTGGCATTACTTCTTGTTACCAATGTAATGCAATTCTTGAAATATGATTTGGAGAAGATCACGAAAATATCAGCATTATTCCAATTGAAAATTTTGAATCGATCTACATTTTCGAAGGCAGACGCGTGGACGAGTACCAAATACTTGGAAGTAGAAAAAAAAAGAATTTGCAATCTTTCTTTCCCATAAATCCTTAGCTTCCGTATACAAACGGAACACCAGGGGGAAAGATAATAAAATTTTGCTTCATTTGTGTATGAAGATAAATGCCTGTGATAAATTCTTTCAATCCAAATTAGTTTGATGCATAGATATAAACCGATTAATTTTTGGTAAACGTGCAGTTTCTCAAAACCAGGGGGTATGTCTTGCGGCATCGTTATTCCCCAGAAAGGAGAAATTTCTTAACATTATTAAAAACACTTTATTGTGTCATTCTCACGACATAATTAGGAAAGAAACAGGTTCATTAATGGAGAATCATTCAAATCTATTCGACCATTTGACTCTATTCCAACAGATTGAGTTATACCCTTCTTCTCCAAATGCATTCATAGTGATGATTGAATTTATATCTTTCATTGATTTGATTGATGATTTGTGAATGTTGAATTTGTCTTTACATCCAGAAAACTACCTTAATTTCCCTTTGTTCTTCTGGTGAAAGATCTTTCCGTTGGACCAACATAAAGTTTGGGGCAGGAGCTAAACGTTAACTTGTATATTCGTGATCTTTCTGGCATTGAAGTTTTATCCTTGTTATTTTCAATGTAATTTCTCTACCTATTTTTCGTTCTGTAGGATGTGTCTAATTCTATACAGGGGTCATTATCAAGAACGAAACAGACAAAATATCTGAGTCTGAGTTCATTGAAAAAATCGGTCGTAAACGTTATTAGATTGGTCAAAGGATAGGTTTTTTATACGATTTTCAATACTGCAACTGCAACCCTCTAGGAAGGGTGGGACTGACCCTTTCTATTTCAAATAGAATAAGGGGTCAAATGATACCTCTTTCAGAAGGGTATTCAATTATATTTCAAATGACATATTATTTGCGAATTACGATAACATAGTTTCCGAGATAAGTATCTAATTGTGTAGCGGTTTTTGACTAACAAAATACTAATAGTGAAATGTTATACAAAAAGTAGCTATTTATTTACAGAGATATTCAAAATGACCACTACTGATTTCCATGATAAAGGTGTGATCCCACCCTTCCTTTAGGGTTTAGGTTGCAGTGTTAAAAATCGTATCAAAACCTCCTCCTTGACCAATGCAATCACGTGTACGACATTTCTTTTGTTTTCGTCTATTTCGTTTGAAATGGTGACCCCTGTATTCTTCAGAGCATCGGTGGGTTTACCTACTTAGGTGAATATCTAATGGCGTTCGCTATAATTTCTTTTGATTGAATAGACCTGATTTATGGCTTATTTTTGTGATTTCTTAGAAATGTACATATCGTAATAATTGTTGTTGACCACAATCTGCTTCACAAATTTTGAAATTGTTTTCTAGGAGTGGAATATTCTGGGAGGCATACTGAAGGCGGCTAGTTTGTGCTGGTTTGGATGTGCTGATGAATATATCCCTATAAGAAGCTATTGAAAATTTTCGGAATCTTGTTTATTATTTATTTGAACACCCTTCCTTTCATATCAAAGCTGTCATTCTGCTCAATCATAAAATTTTTCAAAACGTTCGTGACTTCAAAACAAACTATGATAATATTTTTGGAAAATAGTGATTATACTATTGGAAATTGATATGAATCTTCGGTAATCCTACCGAAATAAATTTGTACACGAGAGTTTTCACCTCAAAAGAATATCCATTCGGTATATGCCCTCAGTTCACCCCGATCTTCGTACGGACTGTAGTAAATTTATGTATGTAGAATACAATGGATGAATATTTTGTTTTGTCAAGCCCTTATTTTGCCTTTGCAATTATTATTCTTATTCTGTCCATTGTTTTAATTGAAAATAAGAATAAGAATTAATATATTATTTCTGTTTCGATTGTCGATGTGTGTGTAATAATTAGTTCAGAGTAGGACAATGATCCTGCTGCTTCGCTTTGTATTGTCAACGAGTTTATACGTATGCGAGCTTTTTCGCTTTTTGTTTTGATCCACTTGCACAATCCTTCGCTAAGTGAATATTCTTGTAATATTGACTGTAGCAGCGGATAGTTACAATACCACAAGTTTCTGAAGAATATCAGGAGCACAAAATCAAGAAGAATCCTACACAGCCATTAGTGGTATTAGCCAGGGGAATAATTATTTTCTTACAGTTGAATCTGGCCTGAATGAATTTTCTCTTCCATTTTGGATAGAACAGTGATTTATTTGTGAATACTCTATTTCACCGAAATATTTCAATGTATGACACTACTGAATCAACATTGTGTCAAATTATACTTTTTCTACAACCGTACTATAACACTTATATGCTCATGATCTGTTTCATAATGAGATCCATTATGAAACGGATTGAAAATCTGTATCGTAATGAAATACTATATTATATTACTAGTGCGAAAAGTGAAATTTTTCACACTAGTTGAAAATATTGTAAACGAGGCGTAAGCCGAGTGTGACAATTCCATGTGTGTGAACACAATTAGTATATTGAGTCCAAGTTTATTTTGTGTCAGTCTATGTTTGAATATTGTTTCCATAAAACGTGCACATGAATTTGCAATAACTTTTATAGAGAAATGAAGAAATAACGATAATTAACATGCATCTGAAAATGTGACAATAAGTTAACCATTTCTTTTCTTTATTTCTTGTGAATGATTAGTAACCTGTTAGTCCAGTATAAATAATAACAATAGGGAGGAGCAATCAATAATTGCATCTGTAAATCTTACAGGATTCACGGGTTTGAAGGCTTATTGACAGCCGTGCGGAAAATACTTTCTGCACGAGTGAGAATAAAAGTCACTTTCCATGGGAGTAGAGAGTACGATATGTTTTTCTTTCCAATGTTGTCGTAGAAAAAAGTTGTATGACAATGAGCTAGCTCATTATGATATAGATTTTTCATTACAATGCAGATTTTGAATCTATTGGAAATCCAGTTCAGTGGCAGGAGGAAACATTGGAAATTCGGTACAGAATAAAACCAGCATTTTCCATTTTCCATTGAACTCAATTGAGACTAGCAATAATGAATGAATGTAAATATTCCTTTCACTTCCAGATCAGTGGGACCAACAGAACAAATATAAATATATTTGCAGTTCTTCATCATTTATCGGGTGTAGGAAAAATCGCGTATGCAACTCTTATGTAATGGGTATTAATACACTCCTGGTTAATGCTCGTGTATTAATAACCATCAATACACGATCCTTTGCATAATATACTATATTACGGCTCAGTAATCGAATAGAAAATTGAAATGTGATTATTTCGCTATAAAAATCGCTAAATTAACTTGAAATAATATTTATTCCAAACAACAAGTAACAACAACAACACAAGAAAGCCCAGGCATGTCTCTTCTCGAAAAAAGTCGATCTACCATCATCTAGTATTCAGATGTCAGGAGTAACTATTCCAACGAAGTCAAGTATCTCGATGCTAGGATTTACGATCAGTGATAATCTCTCATGGGAAAACCAATTGAGATCGATCGCTAAAGGTGCTTCTCAGAAACTTGGATTTCTATTTCGTGCAAAAAAATACTTCACTTCTCGTTAGCTTCCAATGATCTACAAAGGCTTAGATACGACCTGTCTTGGAATATGGTTCTAATGTGTGGAGTTCGGCACCGAAACATTCATTGAGGCTTCTCGATTCTTTTCAGAGAAAGACAATCCGTCTTGTTGGTGATTCTTCGCTCACAGACCCGCCCACTTCATTGGAACATCATAGAAAGGTCGGAGACTTGTCTTTCTTCTAGAGATATTTTCACGGTCGAAGCACTTCTGAATTGTTATCAATCGTCCAATCTTTGGCAATATCTACACGGATGACTCGACGAGTACATAATTCCCACCCCTTTGTTGTGAATTTGGAGACCTGTCGAACCTCTCTTGCTCAGGAATCTTTTTTCAATAGAACAGCTAAGCTTTGGAACTCCTTGCCAAAAGTGGTTTCTCCTGAGGCTTACAAACTTCAAAAATTTCAAATAAATGTTAATTTGTATTTTCTGTCCCTTGATTCACGCGGTGTTCTTTGAAAAAAACTTCTTATATTTTTTTCGATATTGCGGACGACAAGCAAAATATCCAGAATTCAACAGTAGTCCACGTTTCAGGTTCACATTCCCGTCGACTGTCTTGCCAGTACATTTCTGCGGAATTTCAAATTCGTATTTCTTCAAATCGCGAAAACATATTGGTGTCTCCATCTCAAATGCGACACAATTATAACGACGTGCATTTCAATTAAAAAATGTAACTCGAGAATTGCGTTACTCGTGATTCCGAGCCGTGTGAAAGAAGAGGATTCTCGATAAGTTCGATCGAGTCGATGGATAAAAACTTGTCGGATTTTCTTGTATTTGATGTTTCGAATGTCGTCGAGCATATCAATAATTCATATCATTACAAATTTCGGCAACGTATTCTTCACAACGAATTGGGTGGTCACAAGAACTCGGCTGACATCGCATGGTTTATTTAGAGTACGGGGTCATCCAACGGAAAGGAATAGTGTGTGAAAATGTACTTATAAATTGAATGACCTTCAGTTGGTCAATCATGAACTCAAAGTTCACAAACATTGTAATATCCATATAATTCTCTCTGTATATATCGGTATGATGGGAGAGTAAGTTGTCAAACAGATTGTCGAGTGAATCAATAAAAAGGTATCAATTGAAAAATCTATTCTACTGAATAACAAAAAACCTTCAATTGAGAACATTACATTTTGACGACGAGAACGTTAACGAACCCTAGCAGAACATATCTATAATGGATAATCTCTTCGGAAGTATCGAAAGCTTCACTATACATTCGGGTATGGAAAACATAGGATCCAGGTGGCAGAAATGGATAAAGAGGATCCCACTGCACTATTTGTATCATCAGTTGAATGGGTATCCATAGTTTCGAGATCTCTTGTACCATTTGTGTCGTCAATCAATTGGTTACCTGTAGTAGTTTCTTCTTCGTTCATTACGAAAATGTGGCATTCTTCTTTATATTCATCTGGGTAGCATCCGATGAAGATTTTTTTTGAAGATCCGTTATGACATCCGACATTCCTAGGGTGCTTGATGTCATCATAGTTCTTTGCTCTGGAATGCTTGAAAAATGATGAGTTCCTCTGAAATATTTGTTCTCCTCTCTTCACATTTATTTTACTACTACAGGTAACCAACTCTTTCTATTCGTCCCAGAAGAATCATCAAGAAACCCAAGCATTTTGAAAACTTCATTTAGATTTTATTATTGTTGAGTTCAATTTGTTAACTCCTTTCATTTGAATCCCAGGAGGAATGTAATATCCATATAATTCCCTCTGTATATATCGGTATGATGGGGGAGTAAGTTGTCAAACAGATTGTCGAGTGAATCAATAAAAAGGTATCAATTGAAAAATCCATTCTACTGAATAATAAACAAACTTCAATTAGGAACATTACATTTTGGCGACGAGAACGTTAACGAACCCTAGCAGAACATATCTATAATGGATAATCTCTTCGGAAGTATCGAAAGTTTCACTATACATTCGGGTATGGAAAACATAGGATCCAGGTGGCAGAAATGGATAAAGAGGATTCTCGAGATCCACTGCACTATTTGTATCATCAGTTGAATGGGTATCCATAGTTTCGAGATCTCTTGTACCATTTGTGTCGTCAATCAATTGGTTACCTGTAGTAGTTTCTTCTTCGTTCATTTCCAAAATGTGGCATTCTTCTTCATATTCATCTGGGTAGAATCTGATGAAGATTTTTTTTAAGATCCGTTATGACATCCGACATTCCTAGGGTGCTTGATGTCATCATAGTTCTTTGCTCTGGAATGCTTGAAATATGATGAGTTCCTCTGAAATATTTGTTCTCCTCTCTTCACATTTATTTTACTACTACAGGTAACCAACTCTTTCTATTCGTCCCAGAAGAATCATCAAGAAACCCAAGCATTTTGAAAACTTCATTTAGATTTTATTATTGTTGAGTTCAATTTGTTAACTCCTTTCATTTGAACCCCAGGAGGAATGTAATATCCATATAATTCCCTCTGTATATATCGGTATGATGGGAGAGTAAGTTGTCAAACAGATTGTCGAGTGAATCAATAAAAAGGTATCAATTGAAAAATCCATTCTACTGAATAATAAACAACCTTCAATTAAGAACATTACATTTTGGCGACGAGAACGTTAACGAACCCTAGCAGAACATATCTATAATGGATAATCTCTTCGGAAGTATCGAAAGTTTCACTATACATTCGGGTATGGAAAACATAGGATCCAGGTGGCAGAAATGGATAAAGAGGATTCTCGAGATCCACTGCACTATTTGTATCATCAGTTGAATGGGTATCCATAGTTTCGAGATCTCTTGTACCATTTGTGTCGTCAATCAATTGGTTACCTGTAGTAGTTTCTTCTTCGTTCATTTCGAGAATGTGGCATTCTTCTTCATATTCATCTGGGTAGCATCCGATGAAGATTTTTTTTGAAGATCCGTTATGACATCCGACATTCCTAGGGTGCTTGATGTCATCATAGTTCTTTGCTCAGGAATGCTTGAAAAATGATGAGTTCCTCTGAAATATTTGTTCTCCTCTCTTCACATTTATTTTACTACTACAGGTAACCAACTCTTTCTATTCGTCCCAGAAGAATCATCAAGAAACCCAAGCATTTTGAAAACTTCATTTAGATTTTATTATTGTTGAGTTCAATTTGTTAACTCCTTTCATTTGAACCCCAGGAGGAATGTAATATCCATATAATTCCCTCTGTATATATCGGTATGATGGGAGAGTAAGTTGTCAAACAGATTGTCAAGTGAATCAATAAAAAGTTATCAATTGAAAAATCTATTCCACTGAATAACAAACAACCTTCAATTAAGAACATTACATTTTGGCGACGAGAACGTTAACGAATCCTAGCAGAACATATATATAATGGATAATCTCTTCGGAAGTATCGAAAGTTTCACTATACATTCGGGTATGGAAAACATAGGATCCAGGTGGCAGAAATGGATAAAGAGGATTCTCGAGATCCACTGCACTATTTGTATCATCAGTTGAATGGGTATCCATAGTTTCGAGATCTCTTGTACCATTTTTGTCGTCAATCAATTGGTTACCTGTAGTAGTTTCTTCTTCGTTCATTTCGAAAATGTGGCATTCTTCTTCATATTCATCTGGTTAGCATCCGATGAAGATTTTTTTTGAAGATCCGTTATGACATCCGACATTCCTAGGGTGCTTGATGTCATCATAGTTCTTTGCTCTGGAATGCTTGAAAAATGATGAGTTCCTCTGAAATATTTGTTCTCCTCTCTTCACATTTATTTTACTACTACAGGTAACCAACTCTTTCTATTCGTCCCAGAAGAATCATCAAGAAACCCAAGCATTTCGAAAACTTCATCTAGATTTTATTATTGTTGAGTTCAATTTGTAAACTCCTTTCATTTGAACCCCAGGAGGAATGTAATATCCATATAATTCCCTCTGTATATATCGGTATGATGGGAGAGTAAGTTGTCAAACAGATTGTCAAGTGAATCAATAAAAAGTTATCAATTGAAAAATCTATTCCACTGAATAACAAACAACCTTCAATTAAGAACATTACATTTTGGCGACGAGAAAGTTAACGAACCCTAGTAGAACATATCTATAATGGATAATCTCTTCGGAAGTATCGAAAGTTTCACTATACATTCGGGTATGGAAAACATAGGATCCAGGTGGCAGAAATGGATAAAGAGGATTCTCGAGATCCACTGCAGTATTTGTATCATCAGTTGAATGGGTATCCATAGTTTCGAGATCTCTTGTACCATTTGTGTCGTCAATCAATTGGTTACCTGTAGTAGTTTCTTCTTCGTTCATTTCGAAAATGTGGCATTCTTCTTCATATTCATCTGGGTAGCATCCGATGAAGATTTTTTTCGAAGATCCGTTATGACATCCGACATTCCTAGGGTGCTTGATGTCATCATAGTTCTTTGCTCTGGAATGCTTGAAAAATGATGAGTTCCTCTGAAATATTTGTTCTCCTCTCTTCACATTTATTTTACTACTACAGGTAACCAACTCTTTCTATTCGTCCCAGAAGAATCATCAAGAAACCCAAGCATTTTGAAAACTTCATTTAGATTTTATTATTGTTGAGTTCAATTTGTAAACTCCTTTCATTTGAACCCCAGGAGGAATGTAACATCCATATAATTCCCTCTGTATGTATCGGTATGATGGAAGAGTAAGTTGTCAAACAGATTGTCAAGTGAATCAATAAAAAGTTATCAATTGAAAAATCTATTCCACTGAATAACAAACAACCTTCAATTAAGAACATTACATTTTGGCGACGAGAACGTTAACGAACCCTAGCAGAACATATCTATAATGGATAATCTCTTCGGAAGTATCGAAAGTTTCACTATACATTCGGGTATGGAAAACATAGGATCCAGGTGGCAGAAATGGATAAAGAGGATTCTCGAGATCCACTGCACTATTTGTATCATCAGTTGAATGGGTATCCATAGTTTCGAGATCTCTTGTACCATTTGTGTCGTCAATCAATTGGTTACCTGTAGTAGTTTCTTCTTCGTTCATTTCGAAAATGTGGCATTCTTCTTCATATTCATCTGGGTAGCATCCGATGAAGATTTTTTTCGAAGATCCGTTATGACATCCGACATTCCTAGGGTGCTTGATGTCATCATAGTTCTTTGCTCTGGAATGCTTGAAAAATGATGAGTTCCTCTGAAATATTTGTTCTCCTCTCTTCACATTTATTTTACTACTACAGGTAACCAACTCTTTCTATTCGTCCCAGAAGAATCATCAAGAAACCCAAGCATTTTGAAAACTTCATTTAGATTTTATTATTGTTGAGTTCAATTTGTAAACTCCTTTCATTTGAACCCCAGGAGGAATGTAACATCCATATAATTCCCTCTGTATGTATCGGTATGATGGAAGAGTAAGTTGTCAAACAGATTGTCAAGTGAATCAATAAAAAGTTATCAATTGAAAAATCTATTCCACTGAATAACAAACAACCTTCAATTAAGAACATTACATTTTGGCGACGAGAACGTTAACGAACCCTAGCAGAACATATCTATAATGGATAATCTCTTCGGAAGTATCGAAAGTTTCACCATACATTCGGGTATGGAAAACATAGGATCCAGGTGGCAGAAATGGATAAAGAGGATTCTCGAGATCCACTGCACTATTTGTATCATCAGTTGAATGGGTATCCATAGTTTCGAGATCTCTTGTACCATTTGTGTCGTCAATCAATTGGTTACCTGTAGTAGTTTCTTCTTCGTTCATTTCGAAAATGTGGCATTCTTCTTCATATTCATCTGGGTAGCATCCGATGAAGATTTTTTTTGAAGATCCGTTATGACATCCGACATTCCTAGGGTGCTTGATGTCATCATAGTTCTTTGCTCTGGAATGCTTGAAAAATGATGAGATCCTCTGAAATATTTGTTCTCCTCTCTTCACATTTATTTTACTACTACAGGTAACCAACTCTTTCTATTCGTCCCAGAAGAATCATCAAGAAACCCAAGCATTTTGAAAACTTCATTTAGATTTTATTATTGTTGAGTTCAATTTGTTAACTCCTTTCATTTGAACCCCAGGAGGAATGTAATATCCATATAATTCCCTCTGTATATATCGGTATGATGGGAGAGTATGTTGTCAAACAGATTGTCGAGTGAATCAATAAAAAGGTATCAATTGAAAAATCCATTCTACTGAATAATAAACAAACTTCAATTAGGAACATTACATTTTGGCGACAAGAACGTTAACGAATCCTAGCAGAACATATCTATAATGGATAATCTCTTCGAAAGTATCGAAAGTTTCACTATACATTCGGGTATGGAAAACATAGGATCCAGGTGGCAGAAATGGATAAAGAGGATTCTCGAGATCCACTGCACTATTTGTATCATCAGTTGAATGGGTATCCATAGTTTCGAGATCTCTTGTACCATTTGTGTCGTCAATCCAATTGGTTACCTGTAGTAGTTTCTTCTTCGTTCATTTCGAAAATGTGGCATTCTTTTTCATATTCATCTGGGTAGCATCCGATGAAGATTTTTTTTGAAGATCCGTTATGACATCCGACATTCCTATGGTGCTTGATGTCATCATAGTTCTTTGCTCTGGAATGCTTGAAAAATGATGAGTTCCTCTGAAATATTTGTTCTCCTCTCTTCACATTTATTTCACTACTACAGGTAACCAACTCTTCCTATTCGTCCCAGAAGAATCATCAAGAAACCCAAGCATTTTGAAAACTTCATTTAGATTTTATTATTGTTGAGTTCAATTTGTTAACTCCTTTCATTTGAATCCCAGGAGGAATGTAATATCCATATAATTCCCTCTGTATATATCGGTATGATGGGAGAGTAAGTTGTCAAACAGATTGTCGAGTGAATCAATAAAAAGGTATCAATTGAAAAATCCATTCTACTGAATAATAAACAAACTTCAATTAGGAACATTACATTTTGGCGACAAGAACGTTAACGAACCCTAGCAGAACATATCTATAATGGATAATCTCTTCGGAAGTATCGAAAGTTTCACTATACATTCGGGTATGGAAAACATAGGATCCAGGTGGCAGAAATGGATAAAGAGGATTCTCGAGATCCACTGCACTATTTGTATCATCAGTTGAATGGGTATCCATAGTTTCGAGATCTCTTGTACCATTTGTGTCGTCAATCAATTGGTTACCTGTAGTAGTTTCTTCTTCGTTCATTTCGAGAATGTGGCATTCTTCTTCATATTCATCTGGGTAGCATCCGATGAAGATTTTTTTTGAAGATCCGTTATGACATCCGACATTCCTAGGGTGCTTGATGTCATCATAGTTCTTTGCTCTGGAATGCTTGAAAAATGATGAGTTCCTCTGAAATATTTGTTCTCCTCTCTTCACATTTATTTTACTACTACAGGTAACCAACTCTTTCTATTCGTCCCAGAAGAATCATCAAGAAACCCAAGCATTTTGAAAACTTCATTTAAATTTTATTATTGTTGAGTTCAATTTGTAAACTCCTTTCATTTGAACCCCAGGAGGAATACAATATCCATATAATTCCCTCTGTATACAGGGTGTCCCAACGAAAACTTTCCACACGGATTTACTGGGAAATGACAAATTATTTTCGGAAACGCTGGAATACGTCGATTTTGATTTCTAGGGGGACACATGTTAGTAATGGATTTAATCACGCAACTTCATACCCCTGACAGGGGCGGCTGCTACCCCATTGCGAATCATCATAGGGAACTTGGGTCGAGTGATACATCATCTTAAAGCTCTCTTCATTCTCTATCCAAACGTTTATATTTTTTCAAAATCGAATGACTGGTACTTGAGATTAGTGTGGTAATAGGTTTAATTTAAATAATCAATATAGTACCTGTTCTTATCGAAATTCAATTCATTAATTGCTAGAAATGAGCCCCTCCTACCTCCATACAATGATAAAGTCTACTTTCGAAACTATTACGAACGTTTTCCAATACTTCTGGAGTTATTCTGCCGCACTCGTTCACAATTCGACCACGTAGATCCTCTAGTGACTCTGGCGGAGTGGCAAAAACTTTGCTTTTGAGATGCCCCCATAAAAAATAATCTAACGGGTTGAGGTCCGGTGATCTAGCTGGCCACTCAATTGGTCCTCGTCGCCCCATCCAATGATTGGTATATCGTTCATCCAGAAAGTTTCTAACCGCTACTGCATAGTGAGGTGGTGCTCCATCTTGTTGAAAATGGAGGTTGTCTTCCGAATAATCTCCATCGTTTTCGATAATATCCGTTATCATGGGATCGATGGCATTCTCAAGAAGATGTAAATACATTTGTCCATTCAAATTATCATCTATGAAAAGTGGTCCAATTATATTTTTGCCAAAAATACCACACCAAACATTCAACTTCTGCGGAGTTTGTGTGTGGACCTCACGTATTAACCTGGGATTGGTATCGCTCCAGTAGCGGCAATTGTGACGATTCACGTTTCCATTAACAAAAAATGTACTCTCGTCTGAAAAACAAATATTGAAGAGCAAATTGGGATTTGTTCTAGGACGCTCAGACATTTCCTCACAAAACTGTTGACGTCTGTCAAAATCGTCTTCGTTCAGTTCATGTACAAGTTTGAGTTTGTATGGATGGAATCGATGTGACTTGAGAATTCTCTGAATACTCGATCGCGCTACACCTGAAGCTTCAGCCAAGCGTCGAATACTTTGAGTATGATCCATAGCCACGTGTCCCAAAACCGCTACCTCAACAGCCTCGTTCCTTATCCGACGTTCAGGATGATGTTTCTGGTTTCCCACAGACCCAGTTCTTTCGAATTTCTCAATCAACGTTTGAACATAGGTATGAGATGCATTTTTCCCTGGATGCCTTGTATTGAAAATTCTAGCTGCAGCTCTTAGACAATCATCATTTTTGTAGTAAAGTTTCACTAACTCAATTCGTTCTTGTAATGCGTAAACCATTTTCAGGAAGAAACAACTCACAGAATACGAATCAAATGATATTTCCATAAGAATCATGCGAACTGTGAATTCATTCTGAGAACATACACGCAGGAGAACCATAAAAAACAGGTATTTTTTGTCCATGAAAAAGTCCACAGAACAAAAACTAAGAAATATGGTTTCCGGGCTTCAGTGCCGTGGTCGGTTCACCTCTGTGGAGGAGGTTCCTTTGGACGTTTCGCTCACAATTGGGGTGAGCATCTTCCGCTTGTAATGTTGTATTCGCGAATAGCGACATAAAACTGATACTTGGTTGAAAGATCTTCGCAATTAATAGTCCCAGCCTGGCTACTTACTTTGTTTTGACTAATTTGTTTTCGTTTTTCGTGGGGTGCCTGGGTTCCCTGACCGGATGGGATGTTGCCATTGTCTATCTGTCCACTCATTGAGTCTTAAAATAGTTAATGAATTGAATTTGAATAAGAACAGGTAAGATATTGACTATTTACATTGCACCTGTCAACAACACTAATTTCAATTACCATTCATTCGATTTTGAAAAAATTATACACGTTTGGATAGAGAATAACGAGAGCTTTCAGATGATGTATCACTCGACCCACGTTCCCTATGATCATTCGCAAGGGGGTAGCCGCCCCCGTCCGGGAGATGAAGTTGCTCGGCTAAATCCATTACTAACATGTGTCCCCCTAGAAATTAAAATCGACCTGTTTCAGCGTTTTCGAAAATAATTTGTCATTTCCCAGTAAATCCGTGTGGAAAGTTTTCGTTGGGACACCCTGTATATCGGTATGATGGGAGAGTAAGTTGTCAAACAGATTGTCAAGTGAATCAATAAAAAGTTATCAATTGAAAAATCTATTCCACTGAATAACAAACAGCCTTCAATTGAGAACATTACATTTTGGCGACGAGAACGTTAACGAACCCTAGCAGAACATATCTATAATGGATAATCTCTTCTTTCTTCACTGTTATTTCACTACTACAGGTAACCAATTGATTGACGACACAAATGATACAAGAGACCTCTAAACTATGGATACCCATTCAACTGATGATACAAATAGTGCAGTGGATCTCGAGAATTCTCTTTCTATTCGTCCCAGAAGAATCATCAAGAAACCCAAGCTATTTGAAAACTTCATTTAGATTTTATTATTGTTGAGTTCAATTTGTTGATTCCTTCCATTTGAAGCCCAGGAGGTATGTAATATCCATATAATTCTCTCTGTATATATTGGTATGATGGAAGAGTAAGTTGTCAAAGAGATTGTCAAGTGAATCAATAAAAAGTTATCAATTGAGAAATCCATCCTACTGAATAACAAATAACCTTCAATTGAGAACATTACATTCATGATTAATTTTGTTTAACCCTTTAGCGATCTCTGGTAGCTATATTATTTACCGCAACGTACTTTGTCCCTTAGTAGCTTGACCGTTCACCACAATTTGATCCCAGCGAACCTAGTCGCTAATCGAGGTGAACTTATGGTCAATATAGATACCAAGCACGTGGACATCACGCTAAATTCGCATTTGTGCCCAGTCTTGGTAGCAGTGGATACCACTGTCCATTTGTGACATCAACTAGTAGTCCTTTTCGGTGTTTTGCCATCGTCTGATAGGAAAATATTTGTATTTCGTTCATTTTACTGAAGAGTAATAATAGGTACTCCTTCTGAACATGGTTCTATAATATTTCCATCATTGAATTATCCCCTTTGTATGATTTCACTGTCGAAAAAAACGCAATTTCTGAAAGTGTTACCTATCTTCGAAAAGCTGAGGTTTTAATTTTCCCATTTACCTAGTTGAAATAACGCTGGAGCAATTCTATTTTATGCTAGATCATACACCAAAAGACCATGATGACATCTGAATCAGTATTTTCTGAAATAAAATTTGCGACAAGATATAATTTGAAAAAAAACACTAAGAAAATACGGGTTACGATACTTCCTGTCGCCTGACGAGTGAGCACTGAATCAAAAGCGCTTTGCAATAAGAATTTTTACAATTATACACTTCATACAAAAGTCTTCGATTCATTCGTCTGAGCGAAATACAGTTTTTTTCGGAATTCGTATTAGTTCAACCTCATCAGGAAATAGAAATATGAACTATGGAAGGTATCACGATGACGTCACTTGACAGGATAACATTGCTTAGACCAAGTATACCATAACCACTCACCACAGAACACCAACTACAGCAGTTTGACATGTCGGGGTGTTAACTTGATTGATAAGGGTCAATGACTGTTCAAATATTGAATTCTGAATTATTATGGCTAACTACCAAGGTGGAAAAGTGTGTGTTTATCGCGGATGTTTGTTGTAGGCTAGAGACAAATTATCATCTCTCTTGAGGTTTCCGAAGGATGTCAAAAGGTGATAGCCATTAGTGTTCTGTACAGTAACTCTTCAAATTTTTCATATATTTTTTACAAATCGCAGAACTTTAAATAGAAGCTAATTAGCGTCGAAATATTAGCTTCATAAAAATGCACCTTAATGTTAAATATCTCTTTCAGGTGCGAGTCATGATTGAAGACATGTAACCGAGAGAAAGATTCACTTGAAAATCTCCCGAAGCTCTTTATAACAACTATCACTTGTGTGAATTTCACTTTAAGAAAGAAATGTTCTAGGATTTTCTACACTTTGAAATTTGAAAAAAAGCCAAACTAATAAATCGATGAACAAAAAATTACCATTTTAACTCAATTATACTGTTTATAACAATGTCAATGTCTGAATACATCTATTGTAAATATTTGAAACTGCTGTGAATAAACATCCTCTTGAAAGCTTTTCATTTGCTGGTCATCGAATATACCTTTCCAGACAAACATGGACTGAAGGAAAGGTGGAATAGCTATTGTAGGTATCCCAGAATTTCAGATTCTTCACATTCATTTCAAACGTTATCCTAGATAAAAAATTAATTTTATGATGTGAAGTAACATATTGATTTGATACTTGGTATCCCGTACATTCGAATTTACCGCCACAAAATGACATTACACACCCCGAGCACAGAATCAAGGTCACAGAAAATTGACCCTTGAGAACAGAGAATTGACATTTGAGTGTCTCTACAGTATGGCTGTGGTTTACCGGGGCATAGGTATAGGAAACTGGCCATCCTCTGCAAAAATGTTTAATGTCCTTCTGTCAGATCGACGTCGAAGTGACGCGCCTTCGTTGGTTTTTGATCTTAAGCTGACAAATTTTGAATCTATTTTGTATTCTGTGTTTTTTAAAGTGATATGCAAGACTTTGGGTTTGACGTTTCGTCTAAAGCTGAACAGACATCATAAGTGTTGCGGCAATGGATTATATTTTTTGTTTATTGTTATGAGCACTCGAGAATGTTTCTGTACATAAAAATAAAGTGTATGTCGGATCAACGTGTGTTACTGGCTCTAATTGGTCCCTCCTATGTTGAATATCGAACGAAACTTGTTGAAAGTGTGATGACATGTAATATTCATTTCTGTACCTGTCCTCGTGTTGAGATCCTCGTGTAAATACCGCTCGATCGTTGCGTTGGTTTATAGGCGAAACTTGTAACACTCCACGGGAATCGGATAAATATTTAGCGCCCGTCTGCCAATGAGTTATTAGCGAGCCAGTGCGTAAATCTGCTCATCTCTCGTTGAAATTTCTATACATTACCGACTTTCATTTTATTTTCTCGATAGTTAATGACACAATTTATTGACACGGTAACATATCGGAAGATATTCCGCGAAAATATAAAACAGTCGAGATTCCAATTCCCTAGGCATGTTACTCGGACTGGTTGATGAATACGACAAGACGACCGAAACGATGTACGCAGATGTAGGGAACGAGTGATACACGTAGGCTGGGTGCGTGGAGATATTCGCCGACGCCAGTGTCGGAGGAGATATTTATATATATACATATATATATATATATATATATATATATATATATATATATATATAGAATCTTCTTCTATGCGAAAATTGTACCTTCAGTGTTTATCGGTTGATGGTTTTTCTTCGACTTCCATTTCGAAGACATTATCAGGAACTGTTAGACAAACAATGCCGTCCTGGCTAATCTTAGAGAGCGATTATTGATATTATCGATTCATTAAAGTTTTAAAGATCAGTCCCAATTTATAAGGGAAGAATAAAGGATCTACAGTCCCAGTTTGCCAAGATTATTGACAGTACTTTCAATACAAGACTCTCTTGTTTTTTGAAACAGAACAATCTCATTACAAATAGTCAACATGGGTTCAGATATGATAAATCCAATGAAACTGTCATTAAAGTATTATGCACACAAATCTATCAGTATCTCAATGATGAAAAAATTCCTATTGCTCTATTTCTCGATCGCGCTTTTGACACAGTTGATCATATCCTATTGTTAGATAAGCTCAATAATCTAGGCATCCGGGATGTAGCTAACAAGTGGATAGCATCTTACATAGAAAATACACAGATAGTGATGATTGAATCAAAGCCTACTAATGTAACTGTAGGTGTACCATAGGGATCGGATCTGGGTCCTTTGCTTTTCATTGTTTTTATTAGTGTTATAACATATTCATGTCAATCCGAAAATAAAATTATCATTTATGCTGATGATACCAATCAGTTAATCGCGGAGAATAATCTAGCAAAATCAGTAGAAATATCAAATATTGCAGCAAATATGTTTTATGAGTGGTGTGTCGATAATGGACTATCAGTTAATATACACAAGACATTTTTCCTGTTATTCCAGCAGAAAAATATTCGTTATGATTATAGTCCATTGGTAAGGATGAATCATAAGTCTATTGAGCAAGTTGATCTCATGAAATTCCTTGGAACTTATGTGGATCACAAGCTTACATGGAAAATTCATATAAACAATCTAGTATCCAAATTGAGCAGGGCACTGTCTCTTTGGATATTCTTAAACTAGCATACCATGGACTTGCCAATTCCTTACTGAGCTATGGTCTGATATTCTGGGATAATTCTGATCACGTACATGGTCAAAGTTCATTTTCAGGCGAGCTGTAGACCAATATTTAAAAGACAGTCTATTCTGGACCTTGCCTTGTATGTATATATACGGCATCAAAAAAGAAAAACAAAATCATGTGAGAGGAAATACTCTACATGAGTATACCACTCGTAATGCAAGTGAAATACGTCCACCGTTTTCCCGTTTGGGCATAGCGCAAAACTCGTTCAGATATCTGGGTGTTATAACCAATGTGTAAAATTAATTGGTGACATAAAAAATATGGAAGTTTCAAAACGATATTCTATGACTTTTAAATTAATCATGCATTTTATTGTGTGGATGAGTTTTTAAATTTGCAGGCTACTAATTCTGATATGTAAATGTATTAACCATTCATTTATTTATCTATATTAATCATTATTACGCATATTTCAATAGTGTAGTAGTAATCGAATGAATGTTGTCTGTTTGTGTCTTCATAGATGAAAACTATCTATCTATCCAACCGGACCAATCATCTCATGAGAGATTTCAGGGTCCAACAAATACGAGTATTGAGAGAGAAGTATTATGAAAAGCCAGTATCTCTGACACAGAACAGACAATCGAAGTCAATGCTTTGTCTTGCTTGGTTATTCCGTAGCGGAAGTAACTAGCCAGGACGGCATTGACATGTATTTGTCTAACAGTTCTTGATAATGTCTTCGAAATGGAAGTCGAAACGTAGGTCAATCGAAGAAAACCAACCAACGGATTTGAACCTCAAAGAAACAATTTTCGCCGAGAAGATCCGTGAAAAACATCCAATTTTACATTCCACCTGAATGGGTAGGATATCTTAGAGAGCGGTTATTGATATTATCGATTAATAAAATCCATCAAATTCCCCATGGCTCATAAAAATAGCCCTTGAGAGTTAATAGTAATGCTATTTCAAAAAGATTCAATTTGAAGTTCGTTCTACACCAAGACACATGAGGTTTATAGGTACCACACCAGATGAAGAATGTACACCGTACCAATTATTGAAGAAGTATTTGTTTCAAAAATGTTTTATAAGGTATAACAAACTTGTGGCTTAGTCCTTACACGAAATAATCGTTTGGTGCTCAAATTCTACAGGAGTTATGAAAAGTTCGAATTGTTTTTATTTGAAATTTAGTCATTTTCAATATGTATTTCATTAACCCTCAATATAAATTCGAACGTAACATTCCTGTTAATCTATCGACGTAGACAACGCTTCTCTACAATAATAGCTTTATCTTCCAAAACAAAAAACATAATGGCCGGCAATGCCGATTTCGGCGCGGAATATTCGATTGTTATGCAAAATAATCGCTGTAAATTAATAATTAAAATGATCCACGGTGTCGATAAGAGAGACACTGTTTGCGCCAGCAGTAACTCGTTCTGAAGGATCTAATATGGTCAATTTCCGGCACCGGCAGGACATTTCCTAACATGGAGGAGGCGTTCAGTGCATTTTAAGAAGTAGCGAACATCGGCGTATCAAATATCCAAATTCAGTGGCCCAGTATGCTAATATACTGTAGGGAATGAGTGCGGTAAAAAGTTATGAGACAGATCGAAAACCAGAGCAAACAAGACGCATCTACAGCATTCAAAAAAAGTTGTGAGAAAGAGAAAATAAGGAATAATATCTTTATAAGGTCCTAAAACTGCAAGGCAGATGATTTCCTGCCATTAATCGTCCAATTCAGTATGTAGCACTTGATAGTTACATAAGTGATAGAAAAAAAAATATCCCATGGAGTGCCCCAAGGATCCATTCTTGGACCATCTTTATTTTTGATTTACATCAACTCAATTTCAAAACTGAACCTCATCGGTTCAATTGAATTATTTGCAGATGATTTTATTCTGGGTTTTCGTAACCTATCACAATCTAAAAAAATAAGAATTGGAATCTATACAAGCATAGAAGTGCAGATTTTCAATCTATTTTATTATTGTGATAATTTAGAACCTATAAAAACCCGTATACACACTGATTCAAAATTATAATCTATTTGGTTGAATGATCAACTGAATATTGACAAATCTTCGTTCATTTGTCAATTAGTACATAAAATTAGATATTTCGCACTAGTTTGAATTTAGTATTGGGCACGGCCTTCTCGCTTAGACATTCGCAATTGCTGCGATTACCTAACATAACAGTAAACTATAATTTAATTCTTTCAATAGGTACTTGTGACAATGAAACTGGTGCAGATCTTGTAAACCTCTTGAAGGCCATCTGCTGGGTGAGGTTGACACCATCTGCACCAGATTCAGAGATTTACTTCTTAAGGCTGGATTCAGACAGATCCGAAATTTGATCGTACATTATTTCGTACATTATTTCGAACATAGAAATTCTGATCACTTGTGACAATGACAGATATACAAACGAATTCACAACACTATAGTGTCAATGTGATTTAATAAGTAGATAGGTACCGAATCATACAATTTGTTTAGTTTACTCTGATACAATGTCTTCCGACGATAAACTGGTAGATTTTACTCCTCAAAAAAATGCAATGTAGCCAACGAAACAACGGAGGAATTGCTGCCAGAAAAATCAAAACAGAAGTATGATTTGGCATACAATAATTTTATGACACGGAAACAAGTAACGCAAAAAGCTTCTCTGAGATAGTTCTATTGGATTATACTGGAGAATTCGGGAAAAAGTACAAGTCAAGTACTGTCTGGTTAATATATTTTATGTTCTTATGTTCATCCTTAATAGCTTAACACAACATAACCTAAACATTGGAAATTACCTGAAACTGAAATTGGTACTCGAAAGACGCTCAGACGAAACCAAAAACATCAAATTTTTCATATCGCCAGCAAATCAAACAATTTATGGAGACTGCTCCGGAAGAAAAATATTTGTTAATGAAGGTATATTTTGATTTGCATTCACACTTGATTTATTTTACTGAAATTTTAATAATTCACTACTCATATTTTGTATCAAGAAACCGTTCTTGACCATAGACATTATTACCAATGGACTGGCTCTAAGAGAGAGAGAGGACTGCGGAATTGGCAAGATAGAATACTTCAAGTATAACCTATAAAACTATAAACGAATTCCTTTCCCAATGTGTTGCAGATAAATAGAGGTACAGAAGGATAAAGTTATTCAAGTATAGAATTACCATTATGTCCCTCACAATATCACTTCTATGTGCATTGTGCATATCCTTTCTCTCTCTTCCGCATTGTGTTATAAGAAAAACTGTCATAAAGGCCAGTCCATTAGTTGTAATGTGTGTTTTTGACAAACAGTATTGATGTCAATGGATAGCTCAGCGCGCCAATACGTTGACAAACGTTAGACGCAGGTCACAAGACAAAATGTATAGTGTAGGTTCGAATCCCGACGTAGCAATTTTTTTCTCATTTGAATTTTTCACAATCGGAGAGTAATAATCATGTCACCCATAAACTCATTTTATAGTAGATATATCATACAAATTGTTCAAATTATAATTTTTTTTAAGATGAGTGCTCATAACTGGCAAAGTAGCAAATGTGTATTTCATTCTAGGTTGTTGTAGCCAATCGCTAAAAGCGGAGCCCTGTGACGGGCTGAACACCAAAAATAAAGGACTACGAACTACTACATTAACAGGAACATTTTATGAAATATTCAAAGAGTACGCTGATCCACGTCCCAAAACAATGTTCGATAAAAAAACAGATTTTTCATCAATTACCAAGAAGCCAGTGTGTGGGAATTAACGATTGAGTGAGATTTTTTCTACACTTTTTTTGATTTTTGTTCTAATATTGTTCGTTCCGTTAACGAGCTGACGAACGCCAACCCTCAGAAGTCAAAACTTGTGCTAGCAATGGATTAACGAGGCCTTACCTTTTTACGTGCTATTACCCAGCACGTAACTCTCTATTTTGCTTTGAGTAAATATTTCCTATGTATGCTATCTATTGGATTCAATTATGATATTGAGCAAGAAAAAGTGATTTCGTTGTTACCCAGTGCCCGCCGAGCCATATAGGCAGGGTAACTGTTTGAAATAGACTTTTTCTTCCTTTTTCTGAATGAATCAAACGTCTTAGAATGATATATACGTACCTATCAACAGAGTATTTGTATTTCTTTTTTTATTTCAATACTTTGATAAAAATTGGAAGTTCTATCTTCTGATTCGGGAAAGAAGAAAGCCAAAAATGAATTACTCAAATTCCGTTCTTTTGTCTGAATAAGCTTTGTTTCTTGCAGCCTGATGAATGCTTCTTGGGTTACTTTCTTTTTCTTCTTGTGCACCGTTTTTGTCCTGAATGAAAGTGAATTTCATCGACACAGTAGCATATTATATCGAAACCTGATATTACGTCGGAAATCATGTTCATTTGTGTATACTTCAAAAAATACGAATAATGATCCGTATGTATAGATTCAAACATATTCCACAACCGAAGAAAATGATTAACAAGGTATCTCATTATTTCTACTCTCCATTGGTATTAATTATTGATAACACGTTTACAGTACTAATTTTAACTTGATTCATCTGGGAAATTTCTGTATTTCAACTCATTAAAATCTATACCCGTACAGGGTCATGTTATGGAGCTGTACAAATCGTTAGTATTGAGTTTATTGCATCGAATCGATTTTGAATTGATACATTTGAACTCGTTTTATAGAAGTAGAATACGACTTGAACAAAGCGTACGAATATGAATAATTAACATACTGTCACAAGCTGATACGAATAGACGAAACTTTTTTTGAACCAATTGCGAAAACATATTTGGAGATCTATTGATTACATACTTAACTAGTGATTGATTTTTTTCTGATAACGAGCAATCATTATGTGAGCGTGTTTTATGTGATTATTTTGTGACTTTCTCAATCAAAAAACTTTTCCGATATAATACAAAATGATTCTGTGTGTGACTATGTTGTGAAGCAATGTACAACAGTTGGACAAAGTTGTGAGTTTCATTCGTTTGAATTAAATTCAGAATATGGTAACTACTTTCATATATTATGTTTTATATAATTTTCCGGGATGTTCGCGCTCAAACTATCAGATCACTGAATCAAAGCATTGTTTCAACTAGCATTCATTGCATGCTTTGCATTTGAGGGTTTTGAATCGGTTGTACTTCACTTCTGTTTCTATGTAAATATTTGAGCAGATTGTACTCAGAACTAATAAAAATCGAGATAGTTTAGACTACATAAAGGCAACACACTGGGAAAGACTTCCAGGACTGCGGCAGGCCAAAGATCTCCTCGGAAACTTCAACCGAGCAAGATCGAAGACACTGATTAACCTGAGCAAAACTAGTCTAAAGGCAATCACGGGATTTCTAACGGGGCACTGCAGACTCAAAGAACACCTAAGGAAGCTAGGCTAAGAGAAGGACAGCACCTGCAGATTCTGCGGAGAACATCCAGAAACACCCCATCATATCCTGATGGAGTGTTTTGCTGTGCATCACAAAAGATCGAATATACTGGGACCATTCCAGCTAACTGTGGGAGAAATACCACGAATAGATCCCCTCTAAATCCTTAAATTCCGGAAGGAATTGAGGCTTGAGGGGCTGCTATAAACGAGAACACCTCAAGATAGCAGAAGAAGGTGGGGCACAATAGATCTAAGCAGGTCGCAGCGCATCTGTCACCATCCAACTCACCAATACCAATACCATTGAGTTGTTCAATGGTTTTGTTGGACGACAATAATATAACAATGGAATATAATGTCCACACGAGACTAGAAAACGGCTTCCTGTGGCGGGGCTACGGTTGGTGACGTCATCTCCTTTATTGGTGCTCATCTGCTCATCTGTCATGTTAACGGTGTGTACATAGTTCTGTTATGTTCACGAATTCCACTATAGGAGAAGCCTAAGTGTAAATATCTCAAAAAACATTCTACGCAGAGTTTTGATCAGAGTTCCGAGTAGAATCGAACGTAAAAAACTTTCAAGGTAGGTATGTTTGGAATCAATACTACTTAGTTCTTAAGAACCCCAAAAAAAAAGTAGAAAGGATTCATCGACCACAAAAAAATGACTTTCGAACAGTACAAAATGATTGATTTTGAATTACTTTTTGCTAGAAGAATTGACGATAAAAACTTGTCAGAAATATTAAATTTACCAAGACTTACTGAATATTCCATTTTCAAAACAAGAAGGATACTTTAAAGTCGAGTTCAGAGTACTAATCAAGTACAAATCATTCTTGTGCTCACAACAAAAAGTTTTCAGACTTTCTAAACTCCAGTTCGATCTCCTTTGAGTTCAATTCAAAATGATATCAAGAAATCTTCGAACTGCAATCTATACTGAACACCTTCCAATAATCGTTCGCGACAGGCGATATCTGCTCTCTGCTGTAGGTCCAGAGGCCTGCGATGATCGCCAGTGGCTATTGGGATCTCAAATTGGGATCGCAGGGCCACATTCAAGAAAACTCCAACTGATAAGCACCACTCTGACAACTAATGCTATTTGAGGTTAGGACTCTGGCATTGTTTGAAAATCCCAAACCGTAAAATTTTGTGAGCGAGTGTTTAGAGATTTTTCCGTTTTTATGTGAACGTTAACCATGAATTGTGCTTGATAAACATAAGTAATCATTTACGATGCAGAAAAACTCTACCGCACATTAGTAATCATTTTAATCATATTTCAAAATAATATCGCAGCGCCACTTTGACCAAGACTTCAACCAATAAGCACCACTTTGACAATACTCTGGCATTGATTAAAACTTTTCACAAGAACCCCAGTACCCAGTATACCATAACCATACAGTAGAGTAGTAGAGACACTCGACACAGAACACCAACACTCAGCAGTTTGACATGTCAAGGTGTTATCATTCAACTATTATCAATCAACTTGATTGATAATAGCCTGTTTCGAGGATGCAAGTTTGTCGCTGCAACTCCAGAAAATTGCATGTGTTCATGCAAGTTTTTCGAGTTGCATGAATCTTTTTGGTGCGATGAGTTGCAGCGACTCAGTTATTTCTATGGTGAATTTGTTGCCGCAAACCACAAATATGTGGTGGCATGATTGTGAAATATTAATTTTGATCATTTCAATTATTTTTCGAGACTTGAGGAATCAATTTGAGTAATGAGGTGATTAAATCACAATATCAATTATTAGGAATGAATGAAATTATATATCAGTTGTGATAATGTAGACTTTCATCTTGGTGACATTCAGTGCTATTTTTTAATATTGGCAATGCAAACTGACAGCTAGAAAACATATCTCGCAGCGACAAGTCGCCGCGAGAAGTTGCAGGAACAAAATTGCATCGTCGAAACGTAAGGGTCAATGTGTGTTGAAATATTGTATTCTGAATTATTATGGCTAACTACCAAACTGGAAAAGTGTGTGTTTATCGCGGATGTTTGTCGAATGCTAGGGACAAATCATCATCTCTCTTGAGGTTTCCGAAGGATGTCAAGAGGTAATAGCCATTAATAGTAGCTCTTTAGATTTTTCATATATTTTTACAAATTGCAGAACTTGAAATAGAAGCTAATTCACGTCGAAATATCAGCTTTATAAAAATGCATTTTAATATTAATAACTCTTTCGGGTGAGAAGCATGGTTGAAGGCAGAAAACCTATAGGATTTATTTGAAAAATCTCCCGAAGCTCTCTATAACAACTAACGCTCGTGTGAGTATCACTTTGAGAAAGAAATGTTCTAGAATTTTCTACACATTGAAATTTTTCAAATAGGAATTTGAAAAAAGCAAAACTAATTGTTTTTTTTTGTTCGTTCCGTTAACCAGCTGACGAACGTCAACCCTCAAAAGTCGAAACTTGTGCGAGCAATGGATCAACGAGGCCTTACCTTTTAACGTGCGATTACCCAGCACGGTGGCCCGGCGAGGATTCGAACCCCGGCCTTCCACTTGATAGGCAGATATGCTAACCACTACACTACCGAGACCACAATGAATCGAAGAACAAAAAAAAATCCATTTTAAGTCATTTATAGCCTTTATTACATTGTTAGTGTATGAATATATCTATTGTAAATATTTGAAGCTGCTGCGAATAAAACATCCTCTTGAAAGCTTTTTATTTCCTGGTCATCGAATATTCCTTTCCGAACAAACATCGACTGGAGGAAAAAAGCAACAGAAAAGTGGAATAGCTATTGTAGTTACTTGAGAATTTCAGATTATTCACATATATTTCAAACGTTATCCTAGACAAAATATTTATTTTATTATGTGAAATAACATGATTTGTTACTTGGTATCCTGTTCATTCAAATTTACCGCCACAAAATTACATCACACACCCCGACCACAGAATGAAGGTCGCAGAAATTCGACTCTCGAGAACAATGAATTGTTATTTAAGTGTCTCTACTGTATGGCTATGGTGTACTGGGCCAGGACGGAACAAAACGAAACATAATGCAAATATTCATGGGCATGCTTGAAGACTGGCTTTAAATCAAATATTCTAAAAATGAACTATTTGTTCAGGCCAGCCTCAATTCACCTACACTGTAGGTTGACGGACTAACACCTATTAGAAAACAACTACTCCCCTGGCTAAAACCACGAAGGGCATTGGATTACATCCAACAAGTGTATTTTAGAATATTTAAAAACGAAACATAATTATAGCAGTTCCTTGTGATTATCTTCGCGCAACTATCGCTCTGCCATAATCGCTCCAAGCAAAACGTACCTTTACTCTAAGAAAGTTCTCATAATGCTAATCAATGGAGGCGTTCATAAAATATTATATTTGAACACTTCTAATTTTTTTGTTATCACACCTTTCATAGAAATCTCTTATTCTTTTGGCGATACCTATTTCGGAAAGAAAAAACCAAAAAATATTTGTGAAATTCTAGCTCTCATCTTTCAATTATAACGAAAAAGAATATATCGAATCAAAAACAAAATTAAATCTAAATATTCATCTTCGAGAACGGAATTGAACCAAGGAAGAAACCATCACCACCAATAATACATAATTTACTCATCTTACTCGACGCACTTCACTGTATTTTCTGGTACATACAAACTGCTGAATGAACTGTTCGGGGATCTATAACTGTTTTCTTCCATAGATTTGCAATTTTATTGGAATTTGAAGAAAAACAACACATCAGACGTTAAATGCACACAACAACATTTTTATGCCGTACAATGTCAAAATCCTAATCGTAGACCACATGATACAGGAAAGAATTCAGAAATGTAACAGCCGCCTCCCATTTGCAAGCTAGTGTCAACGACCACCGAAGGCGCTGTTGGCGGTACTTTCATTCGGGAGTGAAGCTACTGAAATGCAAACTTCTGATTCATTAAAAGTGTACAGTCAAGTCTGACTACTTCCCCAATTAGCTTTGATAACACGATTAATGTAATAAAAGAAGGCTGGTTGAATGCACCTGCAAAAGAAGCAAGGACCATCAACTACAAGGAGATGAAGAAGAAACTTCTATGATGGTGTTAATTGACTTTGATGTTGATCTGACATATCATGTGATCTTGAATCTTGAAAAACGTGGAGGATGAGTTTTAAATGTATTTCGACGAAATAGTTTTCTGTAAGTTATGAGCTCTATTTTATTTGAATAATAAGGGCCGAATATGTTCACCCAAATACTATTTGAATGTCATATTTTGGTGTGGATGGATTGTTCATCCTTTTTTTTTTTTCTAAGAACAACCCAGAGAAACTACCAAACTTCAAAGATCTCGCTCGGTTTACCAGATAGGAAAAGACTAACATTCCTGGACGATTCAGCAACATTAAGTCCAGGAATTCAGCTTTTCCTACGAGATAAACATACTATTTTCCACAAATCGTTTAAAATTCGGCAGATTTTGATTAATTTTGAAAACATGGAGAATAATTTCATTCACAAATAAATGGTGCTTTGATATTCGAAATCGAAATACTTGGGTCACTAAGAAAACTGTTTTCAATAATTTATGTAGAACACTAATAACTGTAGGGGAAAACCATTTTCTTCCAGTAAGGAAATCTTGAGTTTTTCTTCAAGAAATTCTGTCTGGAATATCAAAATTTCTTAGTGATTTGCGAGAATATATTTCTCTTTGTGATTCATAAGGCGCTAGTCACTTCTTTCGCTCGAAATTCCAGATAAAGGTGCATTCATGCAGCTTCAGACGACGAACCATAACAAGTAGCAAGTAACAATTATCAATGATGAGTTGAACTGCCTAATTTACTGTAGATGCTTCATGCAACCAAATTTTCAACTATCAATTAACAAGTAACAAGTGATAGTTGGTCAACTTTTAACTTTCTTACTTGAATTGTTTAATATGTGTTTCTAATGTGCAGGTTATGACGGATTAGGTATATGACCATAACCAAATATTTCTTCGAATAATTTGTTTTTCGCAATTGTTTTTCTGATCATGGAATGTGAGCGAGTTGAAATTGAAACTGTAGATCCGATTCTGGAGGCTTTTCTCAGGAAAACAGTGATATTTCATTTTCTATTTCAATCTTCGACTCTCCAAAACGAAGCTAGGGTTTTGAAAAATGGGTAAATAATGCTACTCAAAAGTATATAAGGTTGAAGTTGATCCCCTTCCACAAGACTTGATCATTGTTGAATTAAGGTGCATGAATGTCTTCTTCTTCATTACTTTCTACTTGATAATTGTAAATCGCTACTCATTGTTCATTGTTACTTGATAATTGAAGCTGCATGAATCCACCTTAAGTTATAGCAAAGGATGATACTGCGTCATATTATAAATGGTCTTAGAGTACTTAATGATATATACTCAAATATATATATATATATATATATATATATATATATATATATATATATATATATATATTGTACAAAATATTCTGTAAGTTAGGTGTTGACATGGATTTTTATAATTGGTTGGTCTCCAAATTGGTGCATTTATAGTTCATACAGTTTTCTCTAATAATTCCAACAAAGTTGCAATGTGGCTCACTATAATTTTTGACATATATTTAGTATAGTGTTTCCTATCTTCATTTTGTAATCTGTAGCCTAGACCAACAAGGATGATTTATCGTCTGAGTATCATAGAAACAGCATCAGTATGTTGTTATATTTTGGAAAAGCTGCTTATCCTTCAGTTTTTTCATCGTGACAGTAGGTTTTTCTATATTGAAGGAATTTTCTAAAGGCGAGCAATGTTCCTTCCCAACGTTTCGAAATACATCGATTCCATCGTCAGAGCTCGACATATTCTGATGATGAAATTGATAATTTTCGAAACGTTGTCCAGAAACTATTAGTTTTTCTAGGAACATAATGATCCTTGGCCCGACTGTACAGCATGACTCACAGCAGCACATCAACGTCGCTCTGGCCCGTTCGGTGACAAACCTTCGAGGTCACCTGACCCCGAGCCCGTTCGCGCTACTTGGATCTCTCTGTAGGAGATGCCGAAGACTTCTTTCTCGCCGACGGTACTCTCGATGCAAATTAGCTGCGAGCGCAGAGCTGGGAATCGCGGTGACAAATTAAAATTACGACATAAAACTTGTAATTAGAGGAGTGTTAATTAGGTTTCGATCCTCTAATGAGGTACTCCTGCGGCGGGTAGCGTTTGCAAACTCCGACAAAGGTACGCGGGAAGTGCTGGGGTTATCGATCAAATATTGGTATTGAAAATGATGATGGGTGAGATCGGAACATTTGGTGAAATTTTGGAAACTTTCTTGAATTCATTCGTTTGCCCACTGATGAGCTCAAGAGGTATTTTTCTGTAGGCGGAACAAGCTTGTCAGGGTTTCAAAATAAAATGTCATCCTGATTGATGTAATTTTTTTGCAAACCTTGCAAATATCCTATGAACGACATATCTTTCATTCAAGTTTCGAGTTTGAACCAGAAAAAGTTACTTCTAAAGTGAGTTTATTTCAGAAAGTGTCATCGATGACGGCATGGAATCAACGCACTAGTACCTATCCACTGATGGAAATGCACTGGAACGTTTATATTGAATTTCAAATTTGGCGCCTGTTATTCTTTGGCATTTGGTTGGCAGCATTCCCGATGTTGCAGCAATTTGTTCGAAGTCTATTATTACTAATTGATAATTAGTGTCATTCAAAAGTGACAGTTCTGTGTTATGGTCTTTTCTGAGATGGCTATATACTGGTGCTTTCAGTTTTGCGATATTGTTTCAGACAAACCTGTAGACAGGGTGTTGTTGTTCAAAATTACGCCTTGAGGGTGCGCTCGTGGTTGAAATTCCTAAAAATTTTCGAGATCACTCGATCCAAGGAACACGTTGTTGCCAATACAGATCACTTTTGGTTAGAACAGAGAATAGAACGCGAGATCAATCTGACGTTTGATGAAAACAAATCCCATCTTCAGTGACCTAACTCCAAGAATAATCTTACGTTCCAGTATATTCAATAACCGTTTAAAAATTTCGTAGTGATCATAATGAAAAACACAAGAGAAGTTTCCTGGCAACAACATTCTATACTGTGCACGCGTTCTGAATATTCTATGAATGCAGTAGTGAGTGTTTCAGATATTTTCAGTTTAACCCGGAAGATTATCAAAATGATGATGATTTCACTCACCAGAAAAAATGGCATTTTCTCACTTCACATATCCATAAAATTTGATCACAATTCTCACTCCTATTCGCTCACACGTATTAACGTGAATAATATTCGGCTAAATTGTGATACTACTTCTAAACAGATCTTTTGAATTGAGATCACAATATTATATTGCTCAAACATGGTATTAGGAATGGTTCGGCACTGGTTTACTTAGAGAGCTTTGTTGTAGTGTTCCAGTCGAATTTGCTGAAGAACTATGGAGCAAATAAAAATAAGAGATGAGTTGTTACTAAGCGTATGCCCGATGTACTCTCAATTATTTCATTATATATGTTGTGGCAACTGCACAAGAACGAATGAGTTTTTAGTCTAGAGAAAAATTGTTAAAACTACTGTCATTTGCAAAATCATACATCCTTTCTGGTGGATCTCTATTTCCTACATTGAACCATTCATTGAATGATTCCAAGGTAATAATACAGTTATTTCTTCAGGTTTCACTCATGAGAAGAATTCTTAACCTTCCAATCCCAAATCACAAGTTAGCAATATGAAATGAACCACATAATTCTTAAGTTCTACAACAAATTCCCACTTCCATATTAAAAAATAGAGGTAAAATAATTGTTATATCACTACATTTTATTCTTTAGATGAATATACCTGAGCTGATTTGGTAACTTAAATATTTTATTTTCAATATAAGATCCACTTTATCGGGAGTAATTACACAAGTGCTTTAAAATTACCGATAATTTTCCATGAAAGCATGTTGTCTGAAAACTGTATGAGTTCATTTTCATATTTTGTCAAGAGAGCCCGACTCCGAAAATAACCGAATGCAGTTTTTTTACTGACAACATGCTTGAATGGAAAATTATTAGGTTAATTTTGATGCACGAGTGTAATTCGGGAGAATATTTCCGGAGTTAAAACAACGACGTTAAAAATTCAGTATTTATGCCTGTCAAGATGACAAATGTACATTTTAACAATCGTTACTATAGATACACGGACCGAACGGGTATTTTTCGATACCTACCGGGTATTTACCAGCCCGAAAATGTCCCGCCGGGAATTTATCGCTGTAATTGATCGAAAATGTCCCGCTTCATATGGGATTTTTAACATACGATGGAAATATTCTTCATAACTTACAGCTTCTTATCGATGAACTGTTCGAAATTTTAATTGGGGGGACTAAATGAGATCGATTGTTCATCACTATTTTTATACTACTACTTCATTAACTTATTTCTAGATTTTTGAATTAATAGAGAAGCCTAATGTATGCACGATTCTGATCAGTCTTGAATTTCTTTCACTGAACTTGAGATCTTCATCCAGACCATTTTAGCAACACTAGCAATATGAAAATATATTACCTATAAAACAGTCTACAGCTAAACGATTTTGACCTGTGTCTTATCTGTTTGATCGTTTAAAACTGATTTCGAGTTTATGTCTGACATTCCAGCTCAAGTAACTTTTTGTATTACCTTAGAAGAATTGTATATATGAGAGGTATCAGATACGAGTTTCATGTTTACTTTCTCAGGTCCTCTTGTGTACTGAGGTTCACATAAGAAACCAAAAGTTACGAAGACTTCAAAGCATAAATCAATTTAAAGTTATGAGTTTTCGGATAAGAAGTGAATTCAGCAATGTATATAAAATTTCCTCTGTGAAAATGTGGTATCTTCTGCATATTTAATCTGCACCATCTCAGCTACTCTGCAATGAACGTATAATTTACAAATCAACACACGAAACCGCAATTCTGAATGGACAGCACACGCCACTTAGGTGATTGATTAATTTGCTACATAGCGTGAGATGCTCCTCATTTTGAGCTTCTGGTTTTAGCGGTCACGACAAAAATGTGCATGCTCAATTAGCATCCACATGTTCCTGTCGAAATATAAGATGTAGCAACTTACTCGACTTTTTTATTGCACCTGATGAATCGTAACAAAAATGTCGAAATAATGGGTTGAAAAAATTCTCAGAATGCATCTGGGAATTCTAAAATTGATGGAATACTACCAAGTCACCAAACAATATTAGGTTGATGATCTCTAATAGTCAAAATTCAAATGACCTAGTGAACTTTTTGAAGCCACCATTTCTCCTTGGAAGCAAAATATCAGGAAATATGCATGTAGCCTGCAAGAAATGATATCTAGAGATATAAAAATCATTAAATCCTGGTGTGATTCAAACCTTCTAACATTTAATATGAAAAAAACGAATATAATTCCATTCAAATGCTTACTAGACGATTTGCCTATGCAAAATGAAACTATTGTTAGTAAAGATTGTACCAAGTTTTTAGGACTGCATATAGACAAAATCTGAAATTTGAAAATGATATCAAATTTCTGAAAGGCAAGTTATCTACGGGATGCTGTGCATTGAGAATAATTTCCAGAGAACTTGGAACTTCAATAGCAAAAACGGCATACCATGCTCTCATAGAGTCACAATTGAGGTATGGCATTCCTTTTTGGAGGGTATGTAGCTCTAGTTTATTACAATCAGTTTTGAAATAACAAAAAAGAGCTATCAGATATATGTATAAGATGAAACTCATGTAAACAGATATTCAAAGATAGGAAAATGTTGACAGTTATAGCCCTTTTTATCTTAGAAACTGTTTGTCTTGTGAAAAAACATATATTAATAATTGAGAACACCCCTTCTTATTACAACACTCGTCTAAGCAGAAAAAATAGTTTAAAACTGACCCTACCCTCCTCTGAACTGATCAAAGACTCATTTCTTTATAATGGGTTGGAAATGTATAATCACTTGCCAGAGAATATCAAGGAAACCAATCAGAATATTGACTACTTCAGAAAAAACATTGAACATTTATTGATGAGCAGACCCTAATATAGTTTGCATGAATTTTACGAGGATCGCTTCTGAAGTGAAGTATTTTATCTTGTATATATTTTATGCTGTATATATGTTATTTTGTATATATGTTTATAAAGGCAATTTTAAAGTGTTCGTGTATGGAACCTGTATGCCACGTATATGTGTTTATAAAAGATGTTTGTGTTTTATATATACATGTATCTAATTTGATGCTTTGTTAACAAGATTCAATCTTCAGACAATAAAGTATATTTATTATTATTATTCTCTCCATCGTTCCATCCCTTGTAATCACCCCCATGATAGAAGTTTTCCTTTCTTTCGTTTTAAGTCCGGAGACCTGTCAGTTGTCTTTTACTTTTTCTTCCATCAGAAATTTTCCGCTTGAAAACTGAATTTTATGGGAAAGTTTTTCAAAATGAATAATCTCATGAAATTCAAGGTTGAAAGAAATCCTCATCTTCATTTTCTCAAGTTAAATTTGATATTATTATTGGGATATTGACGTTGATGAAGACTGTGATTCTATACCAGCCTTGATCCTCGATGTCCTTTGGACTTGTAAGTTTTCACCTATCGTGAAGCTGCAGCAATGATAAAAGAGTTCACTCTACAAGTGTCATTCTGCAGGCGAGCCCGTCGAAACAGTTTTCATTAACTTCAACCTCACCAACCGAGTGCAATATCAGCAGGAGAGATGGATCATTTATGTCTCCATAATGTTTGATGATGTATCTTATAGCGATCATTACAAGAAACAGGTTGCCTTCAGCGCGTTCACCGTTTCCAACGACCTGTTTTCTAATGAGGACGTTTTTCGAGATAAGTAACAATGAGACATAATTATTGGCATTATCAGAGCAGAGATAGGCTACTCAAATTGTACGATGAGTAGCGAGTTTGCAATGATATTCAACATATTATAGCCAACTTGATCTGACGTATCTGCATATGCTTCCATCGATGAAAAGATGATAGCTACTTATACTAGCAGTAAGAGAAAGCTGAACGAAATCGATTTTCCTCAGTTTATATAAAATGTCTTTCCTGATAACGATCAGGAATGGTGTTTTCAGGGTTATTCGATGACTAAGATGCCTAGGAAACCCTGGTGTATCTACTTATACCTGAATAATTTTGGGATAAACTTGGCGAAAACTGATTGCTTGATTTCTGAGATCGCAAATGCTTCAGATCGCTATTGTAGATGGCGATCAGTCATATACCATATGAAGCTCAATTTTCAGTAGAGAGGAATGTGCAACCGAATATTCTACCACTGTTTATTATTTGCCTACTGAGATTTTGACAGCCCTGACAGCCAATCGAATGCGTTTCAAAAAACGTCCATTCAACGTGAAAACCTGCCGTTAACAATCTGTCAATACTGTCACTGTTACCTCTACAAGTTTTTAGTGTGTTTATATCAGTTTGTAAGACTAGACTTTGTTCCGAGAAAATTTACTTTGCCCATTCACCTGAGAATTTACGACAAAGTTCATGCTAGTGTATTGAAAGTGATAGACTGTCTTGGAATTGGGGATACACACATCAGTTATGCAACGGTTCAAAATACGTATCACATCGATATTTCCTTTATTTAAACAAAACTTTGTTTTCAATGTCCCATTGATGAGAGCTACATATGTTTCCTCCTCGATATAAGACTTTCGCTCAAGCTGAAACGAATAAAATTAGCTACAACGCTACATTCTTGTTATTATTTTGGGGCGATTTGTTTTGTACTTACCATAGGTGCTGAATTAAGAAGAATATTTGGATCCCCAGATTTTGAATGACCACACAAAATACGAAATCTTCCACACATCGTGAAAAAGTACTTGTAATAACTTCAAAACTTATTCTACTTATATAGACTTTCAAACACTGTTGAATGCGAAGAAATAATTTCAGAGTTTTCATATACAATATATACAATAAACCTCAGAGTTACGTCAATTTGTCAAAATCGACATTTGACAGATTTTCGAAAATGCTCATATAACGCCCCCTATACAAAAATTAGAAAGCTTTTGTAATCGTCGTTTGTTTTTCGCCAAGAAATTCTTAACAATATCGAATCACTAGATACACCAGGGTTTCCTAGGCATCCTATCGATGACAAAGTACGGATTCTAAGAATTTAATTTATATATAGCCAATCAAGTGTATTCTTCACAACTCTAATTTGACGTCTTCTATGAATTTTTCAAGCCCACCTCGACTTATGGATACACGATTAAGGTGTTGGTCAATTCCTATGGACAATAAACATATACACCATCTTTGTCTCCCTCTATCTACCTTGATTCGCAATGTGAATTCTTGGAATATGGAATCAAATTTGAAAGACCAAGAATATTTGTGGTTATATATTGTTATGATATAAAAACGTTTGAAACAAGGGAGAAATGTAAAATTGTGAATTCCAAATATAAGAGAGTAAATATATTGAATAGTTATACGTTACCAACAATATGTCTACCTCATTTTGGCTAACCAATAACAACAACCATAGAACAAACATCCAATATCCTTAATCAATAGAATACCATTGAGAACCTTTCAGAAATCAGATTTCAATATATAATGATCAATTGTGAATAGTATTAAGGAAAATTAGATTATAAAAAGTGGTCTGTGAAAGTGACTCCTTAAATCGAAAGGTAGTGAAGCGGGTACGCGAGATTTTTGAAAAGCTGAGAAAGAGAAAGTGTAAAGAAAAACCTAAGTAAGCAGCTTATATCATAGAAAATAATAACAGCCATAAGAAACGAAAGGAAAACGGGTACGTACGAGAAAATTCAGTTTCACATGATCCAGTAAAATAGACGGTAGTAGAAATCCAGGAACCACAAAACTGATACATATCCTGTTGATTCATTTCAAGTGAACATTTCTATCCCTTTTGTGTCATTTTCGACCTCCAAAACTATATTTTGCAATCCATTTCACGATATAACCTAATAGACTATTTACGGCGATTATTTTTTTCACTTGTCAAAATGTGACGTTTTTGGCATTTCAACCAATAGTAGCGGGTTACTCTATGGTTATTCTGGCCAATCATTCGGTATTATACTGATAAAAGTGCCTGGTCCTTGATAAAACGTTGTTTACCTTTGAACTGTCAAAACTATAAGGTTTACCGCGTCGATTCTATTCAACTGGCTCATATTTATATAAATTATCATGAGTGAAGAGTTACCTTATTATTAATAGCCATTCACTTTTCACTTTTTCAGCATAATAATAACATAAACAACACATTTCAATGAACACTCAAATACGTAAATAGCTCATAACGCCAACTTTATGACAGATATGGCGAACGACAGATTCAAATATTTAAGGTTTCCTGAACTCAAATGAAGATGGCGTACAATTAGTTTTTATTAATTACAATTCATTTTTTGTGGTATGAGAAGAAACCGTTGTATGAAGATTTTGATACAACGACATAACGAATAATTTTATGTTCCTTCTGGCGCGATTTTCATTTCATAAGAAATTTTCAATTATCAACCTTGTACAATGAGAGGTGTGACGCCATCTCTTGGTATCGTCAGCAACATTATCATATGCACTGCGTAAGCATTATATCTCTTCTGGATCATAGAAGGCATACATCGTTGTTTGACATTTCAAATGATTTGTAAAATTTTCACATATTCTCCTTTCCTTCTTATGTAAATGAAATACTGATCAATTAAATTGTTCTTCCTTCTATTTGTTCAAAAAATAATCTCCCCAAATACAACTCGTTCTTCAAATTTAATAAGATAAATTTTCATTTTCGAAACACTCAAACTTTTTCATTTTGAGGCAAAAGGATTCAAACAAACCGAATTAGATAAAATCACTCGTCCTACGGACTGGTGATTTTATCAATCGGTTTGTTTTGCCAAATAAAAAAGTTTTTGTGGAAAATGAAAATTTATCCATTAAATTTGAAGGACTCGTGGTATTACCTTTGATAAAAAACATTTTTGATAGGGTTCGTTTTTAGTAATCTTTCATTTTGTGTCTAGAACTGTTTCGGAACTGCACCGAGCAGATTATTTGTCCAAATCTCATTATTTATGTTTTCCTTGGTTTAATAGTATATGAGTTGGGTTTCTCTTAGATCAGGGAACTTAAAGATAAAGAAAAATATTTGATTGAAACGTTAAGATATTTGAAATCTTGACATTTATGAAAGAAGTAGTGAAATTTCAATGAAAATTGGTAATTGATTGTATTTGAAACCATTTTATTTGGTTCTTTCCTTCAATCACAATATATGACATCAAGAAGCAACTCTGCATTCCACAGGAACCACACCGCTGAAAAGGAGTTCATCATGTTCATTGGCGTCTGACTGAGATAGAAAAAAGGTAACCTGAATAAAAAAGGCATACATACAGATGAAAGGTAAACTAATGGACATATTTACAATCTTAAAATTCATAACAATATTCTACAAAACAATTTTACATTTCTATAACCAAATTTAATTCTATTTCGTTGAAATGACATTCCAATATTTCAACGAATTCTCAATATATATAATAAAAATGAAAACAGGTGAATGAAACATATATATATATATATACATATATATATATAGGAAAGTAGTATTTGATTTGACTATATTGATCAGGATATATATATATATAGAAAAAAATCATTTTGACGACGCAGTTTTCCTAAAGAATACTCTTCGTCATACGATAATGTTTATTCCCTTTATCAAGACAAAGTTAATCTCCACCTAAAACGTTACTCTTTCTCTTTGTACCCAAACGATTCGCCGCGTTTTGAAGTTTGCGTTACATTGAGATATTTTATCACATGTTCCAGCAATTTTAATGGATTAATCGCAAAGCTCGAAAATGTCGCAGGAATTTCAAAATCGAAAACAAATCGAAGAACTTCAACACAACTCGCAATTAGAACGATTAAATGTAATAATTATAACGAATCCTTTAAGGATGGAATTCCAAGATTGTATTTCAGCGAAACGAACAAATTGACCGTCACAATTCGAAATTGTTTTAAAAATGTAATTATTAAATTCATCCTGTCAGAAATATCGGCCGAATAATAACCTGGATATTCATTATAATCACCACAATTAGTTATACAGTGTGGTAGAGAAGTTTTACCTTTCTGACTTTTCAGCTGCACAAGATACCAAACTGGAATTATGTTCACTTGATAATGTATCATTTTCAATATATTTGATTTGGAGAAAACAAAAATTTGTGAAGCCACTCACACCACAGAAAGAACTGTTGCAATATTATTTTTCAATACTAGCGAAAGCATCTTTCTCTTTTCAATAGAGAAACACCTTCATTTTTAGACGCTTCTGTAATGAGATGGAATGCATAACTAGAGTTTTTTTTTCAATTTTGAAAAGTATTATGATTCATTCACAAAAAAGAAAAAAGAGGTCATCTCAAACAGCTATTTCCCTAGCTATAGGATACGGCAGGCACTGGTTTCATAAAAAACTCTCTTTCTCTCTCAATTTGTATACCAAGCATACGAAAATTGAATCAAATGGATACCATACTTAGGAAATATCTACACAAAGCAAATCAGGAAGCTATTTGTAGAAAAAATCTAATTCACCAGGATAATATTTAATGCAAGCCCAGAGAAAATTATCTTTTGAGCTCTACAGTGGGAAAATGGATAAAGTACGGATCACTTTCACTAGAGACTCCAGACGATTCCAAAATATTCAACTCGTGACAAATCTGTCATCAGTTTGAGTTGATATTTCGGTGGCATTCATTCTTTCGAATATTTTCCTCATATATAAAATGTCCCATAAGAGCAATGCAATTATCGAAAACTTACAGCGGTAATTGCATTGTTTCAAGTTACCATAACAACACATTTGAAACCGTATCGCTAGACGTCAGCAGGTGTTGGGTCACTTCAAACCACCCCCTCCACTTTTCCGTGACGTCACGGCGGCGGGCGCGGCGGGTGCAGCGCGGGGTGCGGCGGGTGCAGTGCGTGGCTCGGCGTTTGGGGGCGGCGGCCGGTGCGTAAAGAGGGGCCCTACGCTGGTGGAGAGGGGCACAGCCCTGGGGAGCTCTGGGGACCTTCAGCTCACACCCGTCGAGTCATTCGCTTATAGGTTATACCTCTGACGTCACCAACGGGGACCCTCGAGTCATTCGCTTGTCTCTGTCTCACCTCGATGACAGTGCATGGTTTTCGTTACTGTGTCCGTTTACGCTTCTCAAAGATCAGGTGTATGAGCTTGAACACGGTCGTTTCACATGATCCCGAAAGACTGAGAATACTTTGAATTCTTTTCGAATAGAGCTGTTGATTTGCATGTCGTGTTATCGTAACCACAGATAAGCGCTTGGTTCATTGATATAAACGTATATGAAAACAACATTAAAGTTTCACTTAGAACACATACAGAGACACCTATGAGGCACTAGCTGAATTAGGGAGAACACTGTTAGCGCAATGATACCAATGACAATGGGGTATACAGGGTAACATTGAAGAAAACAAAACGACAATGAATGATAAGTGTTAGCGATATTGATGAAGATGTCAATAGAAATTAGCATCAACTTTAGATCTGTCAATGGGTATACAAGGTTGTTGGCATAGCGATTACGAGGTATTGTGTTGACGAACCGATTACGGGGACAGTGTATTGTATGCCACTGTTGATTTGCATCAACTTTAGATCTGTCGTCAGTGGAAATATACAGGGTGTGCAAAAATCCAGAAAAAATAGACAATTTTCGATATCATAGATGAAAAAGACAAAAACTGAATTCAACTTGGCAAATTTCTTTGCTATCGATGAGTGTCCAAATCTGTAATGAAACCGCAGTGGATTCGTCTCAATGTCAAGAAACATAATTGAGCAATTTTCGATGCCTAAAAGGGCTTACTAGCTATCTCCGTTGAACACGTTCAGACGAATACAAGTACTCATTTCAAACAACTTTTTCTATGCTTTGAGAATATCATATGACCACAAAGGGGCGAAAATTCAGATTCCGCCAAAGAAAAAAGAGCGGGTAACATTTTCCGATGTTTTAATGCAAAAGCACTCTATTCCATTGGGCAAATTTCCTTCGATGTCAAAAAGGCATGCCTACCGAAAAACCCTTACCTGAGTTCCATTGGGCAAATTTCCTTCGATGTCAGGAAGGCAATAATGCTTACCGACAAACCCTTACCTCAGATGGGATCGATTTGAAAGACGGTGTCTAGACGTCCCCCTGTCAACAAGTATGGAATTTGCACAACTGACAATACGTGTGCCATTTACCCAAACGAAAGAAGTATGTCAAACAGGAATAAGTTGTTTCTACTCAGCTGTGATCGATAGAGCAAATTTTCAACTTGCCAATTCTCGCCAATTGAATCTTGCAATCTCGTAAAACTAAGGTGATGAAGAATTCAAAGTCTGGTAACTTCAAGAGGAAAATTAGCACAACTCTCAAAACGTTCTACATGTATTTTCATGGTAAAACTTGAATAAAAATTCATATCAGTACGCATTTCGACTTCGCAGTTACCCAAATTGTTCTGAAAGAATAATTTTCATCGTGAAACCATAAATTTTGTGTGAAACGTTCTGTATTTTCATGGTAAAACTTGAAATTCAAGTACGCATTTCGACTTCAGTTACCCAAATTGTTCTGAAAGGCTCAATAATTTTCATCGTGAAACCATAAATTTTGTGTGAAACGTTCTGTATTGTCATGGTAAAACTTGAATAAAAATTCATATCAGTACGCATTTTCGACTTCAGTTACCCAAATTGTTCTGAAAGACTCAATAATTTTCATCGTGAAACCATAAAGACATTTTGTGTGAAACGTTCTGTATTTTCATGGTGAAACTTGAATAAAAATTCAAGTACGCATTTCGACTTCAGTTGCCCAAATCGTTCTGGAAGACTCAATAATTTTCATCGTGAAACCATGAAGACATTTTGTGTATAATACGCTTGAGTACCTGTTTATGAAACGAAAATAATGACTTCTCTAGCCAAATAACGTATACCTACCCGGGAATCTGACCATATTTCTCATCAAATGATACACATCGAATACTTGTCCTTTTGGATAGATAATGAGTTTTCCAATCAATATTCACACCATTGCAGAGCGAATTGAGAAAAATATTCAATACATAGCAACTACCTAGGAGCCACGTTCGCAGCTTTCAGCCACACACACAAACAGCAGTCACAAGTATTAACCAGCACAAAATTCCTTCAAAAACAATAGAAATTCCACTCAAAATGCTCTCTTCAATAATGATTGAAATGTGTTGCAAATAAAAATTTTCAGCGGACAATTTGATACATCTTTACTCTATACGGTTTCGCTGACAGAATGATATTCCCACCCACGAAAAGATAACAGAATGTGTTATCTGAGACTGAAAAGGTTCAATTGAAACATAAGAATTGAGGTGTTGCCAGTTGTAGAATAAAACTAAAGTTATGGTGACTGACGTATTGTCAGCTTTAAAATTATGCATTAAGTTTAGGAAAATGTTACATTAGTATAGTGTATAGAGCACTGTATACGGGGTGTTTTAGAAAAATGTGTTATTGGAAAAAATCCACACAACGCTCATTCGACACAGAAAATCATATCCATTGTGAGCACCACATTCTTTTCGAGAGAATGAGATGAGAATTCAGAAAATGTATACTCTATGTACATAACTGAACAAGCGTAACCGATACATACTTGGTTGAGCTCCAGTACAACGATGAAACAGCTACAGTAGATTGACTCTCGAACCAATAACGATAGTCCCAAAAAGTGTTGCAAACTAATAAAATAAAAACAGAGCTATCATGAAGATTTTTTGAAAATATTAGGGATCAAATATGGAGTTTCCGAAAAACATCAAAGTACACTCAACAAATCGTTTTCCACATATATATCGAATTGGAGCTCCCTCTCACATGTGCGAGGCTGTCACCAAATAAAAAACAAACAATGTACCCACTCAATTGTTGAAAGAATGATTCAATAACCTCACAAAAATAAAACTATTTAGGTGAAAACGTTAATTCAATAGCAGGGTTTTGATATCAAGTACACATAGTAAAACAGAGGAAAAATATGTAGGGTTACGTCATGAAATTGGTAGATATATTCAGTATGAGCTTTTTGAAATTACTATTTCAAACGTATAAACATTCAGTACAAAAGTAGATTATTAGTAAAATTCTAATACATATAGCAAAACAGTTTGAAAATACACCATTTCGTCACAAAAACAGACATTGTTGATGAAATCGTTGACTTATTGACAAAATTCTCTTAACACCAAAGTCGGATCAGAGATAGAAAATATACACTGAAACCTTATGAAAATCATTCAAAAAAAACACTTACGAAAATCTCAAGAAATTGTCAAAATTTATGGAATCTGTAAAAGATGGTGAGTGATGGATACTTGATACATCTCTAGTGAAAGACCGAAAAGAATTTCAATACAGCGCTTTTGGTTGAAGTGAAGAACCAAACAATTGCTGAAGGTATCAAGAATGTACAGGAACATGAATTCATCAGTCATATAACGAACAACATTGAAGCAAACCAACATATTAAACACTCTGTGTCCTAAACAATTCAATTTATAATACCAATTGGGCAATAATTTTCACCTGTTCGGTTGGCAAATCGTCTCGAAAATTGATTCAATACCCTCGAAGAATTCATAATTTGATGACAAAAGGAAAACTGAACAATTTGCAAATGAGACTGGTCGGTAACAACGGAAACAGATTTTCCAAACAAATTTTGCAAGAATGTGTTGGTCAATAGAACCCAAACAACATTTTTGAGGGTTTTTTAGTCCAAATATCGAATCTATCAACTGGCACAGAACTCTCATTTCAGATTCGTCTCCAATTATAGCTTTGCTAGTTTTCCTCACATAACCTATGTCGAACAACAGCAAATATTATGTCAACTGTCATTTGGCACAGAACTCTTCAGATTTGTCTCCAATCGTATCCTTTCCAAGTTGATCAGCACACAAAACACTAATATCAGATTCGTCAACTATCATATCCTTTCCGAGTTGATCTGACACAGAACTCTAATTTCAGATTCGTCGACAATCGTATCCTTTCCAAGATGATCTGACACAGAACGCTAATTTCAGATTCGTCGACAATCGTATCCTTTCCAAGATTATCTGACACAGAATGCTAATTTCAGATTCGTCGACAATCGTATCCTTTCCAAGATGATCTGACACAGAACGCTAATTTCAGATTCGTCGACAATCGCATCCTTTCCAAGATGATCTGACACAGAACGCTAATTTGAGATTCGTCGACAATCGTATCCTTTCCAAGATGATCTGACACAGAATGCTAATTTCAGATTCGTCGACAATCGTATCCTTTCCAAGATGATCTGACACAGAACTCTAATTTCAGATTCGTCAACTATCATATCCTTTCCAAGACGATATGTCAACTTGTCATTCGGTGCAGAACTCTTCAGATTCGTCAACTATCATATCCTTTCCGAGTTGATCTGACACAGAACGCTACAGATTCGTCAACTATCATATCCTTTCCAAGATGATCCGACACAGAACCCTAATTTCAGATTCGTCAACTAGCATCTCACTTGCGCGAGGCGTCGAGTTGTGTCTCATATGCGCGACGCTATCAGTCTACTAGCATCTCACTTGTGCGAGGCGTCGAGTTGTCTCTCATATGCGCGACGCTATCAGTCTACTAGCATCTCACTTGCGCGACGCTCTAATCAAATTGAATACCCAACCAAGTTCATTAGGATAAAAATTGTTTCTCATGGTACAAAAATCCTCAAAAATGAAGTAATAGGTGTTCTACATATCGGACATTACAAGTGACAGCGCAATCAGCACGGCACGCTTAATACTCACACGGCATGGATAACACATCCATTACAAAAATTGAAAGAATAAATTGAGAATATATTGAGAGTCATGTCTTTGAAATGTTCATTAGAGTTCACCTCAAATAATTCATGATGTGCATATCAAACAATTTGTGAGGAGATGCAACAACCAAATGCATAGGTGTAAAAACATAAGAATATGAGGTCGAATCAATCCAAAAGTAGGGCAATTATGATATTCGAACGAAAAACGCGATAAACTTATCAAAATCGATTATACGTTGAAACAAATGAGAAATCTGGAAACTAAGTCCAGATCATGTAAAAGTCGATTACACGAAGGAGCATAATAATTCAGCTGGATACATAATGATCAAGTCTGAATTCCAAAATGAATCCAGCTAAGTCAGAAATATTGATTCAACTCAAAACAAAAATTCTCAAAAAGATGCAATGGAAGTTCTACATATTTGACAACTTTGACATGTCACTGAACGATCAACACAACAGGCTAAATTTTTACAAGACATGAACACTACGTCCATTCCATTTGACAAACAAATTTCACAAGTATAATGTGTTGGTGAAGAATTTTTAAGGTTTTTGAGTTCAAAATTTGGATTTTTGAGTTTCTAAACTTGGCATTTATCATGATAAATTCGATGCTGAGTCCAAGCTTCAAGCAACCTCGGGTTGCAGTAGAACCATTTGAGTCGATGACTTCTGCCTGTATGAAAAACTCTACTTCATTGGGAAAATTTCATTCTCATGAAATATCTGAGAACATGACTCGAATCGAAGAGATATATCCCAGTACCAAACATGAACAATGTGATATCATTCAACTTGATTTGAATAGACCACAATTGAGTCTGAAAACATGCAAGAATTTCGAATCAAGCATGTGCAGACGATTGTAAAAGTTTTGAAAAAATTACATGTGATAATGAATTGTATACGTGTAGAACATAAGGTTGAATGAATCCAAAAGTTTGAAGGAGATTCGAAAATTACGCTAGTTGAACGAAACACATGACAAAGGTATAAAAATCGAGTCAAATTGAATACGTAACACCTGCAGAGCCAAATGAAACACAACCAATATATCCGAAATTAATGTTGGAGGCCAGAGTCCAGACGCATACATTACTCCAACATATGTAAGCCAAAACAGCATGAAAATGGAATATTTAAATTCAGACGAAGGCAAAAGTCAACGAAAATACATGACGGAGCATATCGAAAATTAATTATGACTGAATGTGATAGTTAAGTTTGATACAAAGAATCAAGCCTTGACGTCTGAAATGGTTTTCAACAGCATTAATCAAGTTAAGACGAATATACAAAGGACCATTAGAATACATGACGAACACAATTTTGAATGAAACAAGTCGTGAAACGAAGCAAAAGCTCGAAATACATGTCAACTATTTTGAAAATCATACGTAACAAAAAAAACATGCTAGAGTATCGAGTCTAGACGGGCGCAAATATCTCCAACGCAATGGCCTAGATGAGTAAATAACTGTCATATGAAACCTATACTCCAAAGTGAATCGAGTCGAAATAAATGCCTGCAACCGAATACATAACAATTACATAGAAAACTCGTCAAAATAAAATCTCATTTCCGAAATAGATCGATTTGAGACAGAAATATTCATCCAACTGAATGACAGTTTAGTCAATCGAACGCCAAAGATTGCTTCATTCCTGCTGAAATATATGAAAAACCTATGAAAAACTGAGACTGAAAAGTAATATTCTCGATAGTCCATCTGAGTGCTTATGTGCGCAAATGAGTACCAAAAGTCCAGAGAACTGAAGTTGATCTATAGGGCACATGATAAAATATGCTAAAAAAACAAACGATACAGAACAATGATTTGACCGAATGTCCTGCATATATATACTGAAATCGAAAAATAATTATTTTGCCTGACGACCAGCAGATATACATAAATCGAAAAAATTATATCATCATTTGAAAGAACAAGTGTATATCTGAGCAAGGACACAACAAAGTTTATATTATAAATCTTGAAAAATGAGTATGAAAAAATGATATTTGTCCTTACGAATCAAGTCCTAACGATTGCAAGTAGCTCACATATTGAAATTGTAAGATTCCTGAAGAGTAAAGTTCAGAAGGAAGCAATTTACTCTTACGAGTGTCTACTGAACGCTGTATAAATATGTGAAAATCATATCAGAGTGAACGCCAACCAAGCTCACATGAATACGATTCGTTTGAATGAATGTGAAAGTCCTATATATCAAAGAATCAGTGCTACAGAATTCCAACTAAGTCAATCAATTTCGGACGAATTCAAGAATCTGACTGAAGTTCATCTGATTATAATACGACGAACATCGAAATCAATACTGTGGCAACTCAACTCGGTCAACTGAATTTTAATAGTGGAATGATTGAAAAACTCTGATTGAAGCAAATCTAGATGGTTCTGATCAACACCAGGATCAAGGCAGAAGTTAATACCAACTCATCAAACTCAACCTGCACGAATGCATCAATTCATCTGAGATCCATACCAAATATAGCAAATTTCAAATTCGAATGAACAATGCATGTAAAAAATCGATTCCTAATCACAGCAAGAACAAATTCTGATCGTAACCATTGCTCAAACTAATACATACCAACCACATCGAGAATCAAATATAAATTACGGTATCAGTCGAGCAGAACAAACCGAAAATGCTTAGAAAATGTAGAATTTTATCGGATGATACCCTCAAAATCCATGAAATTCTGACGCTGAAATTGTACGAAGTGTGTTGGATTGATTTAGGATGGTTACATCAAAGTTCAAATATCAAAAAGGCATAACTATAAAAATGAATCGGGTTTCTGATATTTCCAAAATTATTAGATATCAAAACAAAAAATGCGTTAGTCGCATTTATCGAGGCGTTAGTCGCATTTAACGGAACGTTAGTCGCATTTAACGGAGCGTTAGTCGCATTTAACGGTTCGTTGAATGCGACTGACGCTTCGTTAAATGCGACTAACGCTTCGTTTAATGCAACTAACGCTTCGTTAAACGCACCGTTAAATGCGACTAACGCTCCGTTAAATGCGACTAACGTTCCGTTAAATGCGACTAACGCCTCGATAAATGCGACTAACGCATTTTTTTTTGTTTTGATATCTAATAATTTTGGAAATATCAGAAACCCGATTCATTTTTTATAGTTATGCCTTTTTGATATTTGAACTTTGATGTAACCATCCTAAATCAATCCAACACACTTCGTACAATTTCAGCGTCAGAATTTCATGGATTTTGAGGGTATCATCCGATAAAATTCTACATTTTCTAAGCATTTTCGGTTTGTTCTGCTCGACTGATACCGTAATTTATATTTGATTCTCGATGTGGTTGGTATGTATTAGTTTGAGCAATGGTTACGATCAGAATTTGTTCTTGCTGTGATTAGGAATCGATTTTTTACATGCATTGTTCATTCGAATTTGAAATTTGCTATATTTGGTATGGATCTCAGATGAATTGATGCATTCGTGCAGGTTGAGTTTGATGAGTTGGTATTAACTTCTGCCTTGATCCTGGTGTTGATCAGAACCATCTAGATTTGCTTCAATCAGAGTTTTTCAATCATTCCACTATTAAAATTCAGTTGACCGAGTTGAGTTGCCACAGTATTGATTTCGATGTTCGTCGTATTATAATCAGATGAACTTCAGTCAGATTCTTGAATTCGTCCGAAATTGATTGACTTAGTTGGAATTCTGTAGCACTGATTCTTTGATATATAGGACTTTCACATTCATTCAAACGAATCGTATTCATGTGAGCTTGGTTGGCGTTCACTCTGATATGATTTTCACATATTTATACAGCGTTCAGTAGACACTCGTAAGAGTAAATTGCTTCCTTCTGAACTTTACTCTTCAGGAATCTTACAATTTCAATATGTGAGCTACTTGCAATCGTTAGGACTTGATTCGTAAGGACAAATATCATTTTTTCATACTCATTTTTCAAGATTTATAATATAAACTTTGTTGTGTCCTTGCTCAGATATACACTTGTTCTTTCAAATGATGATATAATTTTTTCGATTTATGTATATCTGCTGGTCGTCAGGCAAAATAATTATTTTTCGATTTCAGTATATATATGCAGGACATTCGGTCAAATCATTGTTCTGTATCGTTTGTTTTTTTAGCATATTTTATCATGTGCCCTATAGATCAACTTCAGTTCTCTGGACTTTTGGTACTCATTTGCGCACATAAGCACTCAGATGGACTATCGAGAATATTACTTTTCAGTCTCAGTTTTTCATAGGTTTTTCATATATTTCAGCAGGAATGAAGCAATCTTTGGCGTTCGATTGACTAAACTGTCATTCAGTTGGATGAATATTTCTGTCTCAAATCGATCTATTTCGGAAATGAGATTTTATTTTGACGAGTTTTCTATGTAATTGTTATGTATTCGGTTGCAGGCATTTATTTCGACTCGATTCACTTTGGAGTATAGGTTTCATATGACAGTTATTTACTCATCTAGGCCATTGCGTTGGAGATATTTGCGCCCGTCTAGACTCGATACTCTAGCATGTTTTTTTGTTACGTATGATTTTCAAAATAGTTGACATGTATTTCGAGCTTTTGCTTCGTTTCACGACTTGTTTCATTCAAAATTGTGTTCGTCATGTATTCTAATGGTCCTTTGTATATTCGTCTTAACTTGATTAATGCTGTTGAAAACCATTTCAGACGTCAAGGCTTGATTCTTTGTATCAAACTTAACTATCACATTCAGTCATAATTAATTTTCGATATGCTCCGTCATGTATTTTCGTTGACTTTTGCCTTCGTCTGAATTTAAATATTCCATTTTCATGCTGTTTTGGCTTACATATGTTGGAGTAATGTATGCGTCTGGACTCTGGCCTCCAACATTAATTTCGGATATATTGGTTGTGTTTCATTTGGCTCTGCAGGTGTTACGTATTCAATTTGACTCGATTTTTATACCTTTGTCATGTGTTTCGTTCAACTAGCGTAATTTTCGAATCTCCTTCAAACTTTTGGATTCATTCAACCTTATGTTCTACACGTATACAATTCATTATCACATGTAATTTTTTCAAAACTTTTACAATCGTCTGCACATGCTTGATTCGAAATTCTTGCATGTTTTCAGACTCAATTGTGGTCTATTCAAATCAAGTTGAATGATATCACATTGTTCATGTTTGGTACTGGGATATATCTCTTCGATTCGAGTCATGTTCTCAGATATTTCATGAGAATGAAATTTTCCCAATGAAGTAGAGTTTTTCATACAGGCAGAAGTCATCGACTCAAATGGTTCTACTGCAACCCGAGGTTGCTTGAAGCTTGGACTCAGCATCGAATTTATCATGATAAATGCCAAGTTTAGAAACTCAAAAATCCAAATTTTGAACTCAAAAACCTTAAAAATTCTTCACCAACACATTATACTTGTGAAATTTGTTTGTCAAATGGAATGGACGTAGTGTTCATGTCTTGTAAAAATTTAGCCTGTTGTGTTGATCGTTCAGTGACATGTCAAAGTTGTCAAATATGTAGAACTTCCATTGCATCTTTTTGAGAATTTTTGTTTTGAGTTGAATCAATATTTCTGACTTAGCTGGATTCATTTTGGAATTCAGACTTGATCATTATGTATCCAGCTGAATTATTATGCTCCTTCGTGTAATCGACTTTTACATGATCTGGACTTAGTTTCCAGATTTCTCATTTGTTTCAACGTATAATCGATTTTGATAAGTTTATCGCGTTTTTCGTTCGAATATCATAATTGCCCTACTTTTGGATTGATTCGACCTCATATTCTTATGTTTTTACACCTATGCATCTGGTTGTTGCATCTCCTCACAAATTGTTTGATATGCACATCATGAATTATTTGAGGTGAACTCTAATGAACATTTCAAAGACATGACTCTCAATATATTCTCAATTTATTCTTTCAATTTTTGTAATGGATGTGTTATCCATGCCGTGTGAGTATTAAGCGTGCCGTGCTGATTGCGCTGTCACTTGTAATGTCCGATATGTAGAACACCTATTACTTCATTTTTGAGGATTTTTGTACCATGAGAAACAATTTTTATCCTAATGAACTTGGTTGGGTATTCAATTTGATTAGAGCGTCGCGCAAGTGAGATGCTAGTAGACTGATAGCGTCGCGCATATGAGAGACAACTCGACGCCTCGCACAAGTGAGATGCTAGTAGACTGATAGCGTCGCGCATATGAGACACAACTCGACGCCTCGCGCAAGTGAGATGCTAGTTGACGAATCTGAAATTAGGGTTCTGTGTCGGATCATCTTGGAAAGGATATGATAGTTGACGAATCTGTAGCGTTCTGTGTCAGATCAACTCGGAAAGGATATGATAGTTGACGAATCTGAAGAGTTCTGCACCGAATGACAAGTTGACATATCGTCTTGGAAAGGATATGATAGTTGACGAATCTGAAATTAGAGTTCTGTGTCAGATCATCTTGGAAAGGATACGATTGTCGACGAATCTGAAATTAGCATTCTGTGTCAGATCATCTTGGAAAGGATACGATTGTCGACGAATCTCAAGTTAGCGTTCTGTGTCAGATCATCTTGGAAAAGATGCGATTGTCGACGAATCTGAAATTAGCGTTCTGTGTCAGATCATCTTGGAAAGGATACGATTGTCGACGAATCTGAAATTAGCATTCTGTGTCAGATAATCTTGGAAAGGATACGATTGTCGACGAATCTGAAATTAGCGTTCTGTGTCAGATCATCTTGGAAAGGATACGATTGTCGACGAATCTGAAATTAGAGTTCTGTGTCAGATCAACTCGGAAAGGATATGATAGTTGACGAATCTGATATTAGTGTTTTGTGTGCTGATCAACTTGGAAAGGATACGATTGGAGACAAATCTGAAGAGTTCTGTGCCAAATGACAGTTGACATAATATTTGCTGTTGTTCGACATAGGATATGTGAGGAAAACTAGCAAAGCTATAATTGGAGACGAATCTGAAATGAGAGTTCTGTGCCAGTTGATAGATTCGATATTTGGACTAAAAAACCCTCAAAATGTTGTTTGGGTTCTATTGACCAACACATTCTTGCAAAATTTGTTTGAAAAATCTGTTTCCGTTGTTACCGACCACTCTCATTTGCAAATTGTTCAGTTTTCCTTTTGTCATCAAATTATGAATTCTTCGAGGGTATTGAATCAATTTTCGAGACGATTGGCCAACCGAACAGGTGAAAATTATTGCCCAATTGGTATTATAAATTGAATTGTTTAGGACACAGAGTGTTTGATATGTTGTTTTGCTTCAATGTTGTTCGTTATATGACTGATGAATTCATGTACCTGTACATTCTTGATACCTTCAGCAATTGTTTGGTTCTTCACTTCAACCAAAAGCGCTGTATTGAAATTCTTTTCGGTCTTTCACTAGAGATGTATCAAGTATCCATCACTCACCATCTTTTACAGATTCCATAAATTTTGACAATTTCTTGAGATTTTCGTAAGTGTTTTTTTTGAATGATTTTCATAAGGTTTCAGTGTATATTTTCTATCTCTGATCCGACTTTGGTGTTAAGAGAATTTTGTCAATAAGTCAACGATTTCATCAACAATGTCTGTTTTTGTGACGAAATGGTGTATTTTCAAACTGTTTTGCTATATGTATTAGAATTTTACTAATAATCTACTTTTGTACTGAATGTTTATACGTTTGAAATAGTAATTTCAAAAAGCTCATACTGAATATATCTACCAATTTCATGACGTAACCCTACATATTTTTCCTCTGTTTTACTATGTGTACTTGATATCAAAACCCTGCTATTGAATTAACGTTTTCACCTAAATAGTTTTATTTTTGTGAGGTTATTGAATCATTCTTTCAACAATTGAGTGGGTACATTGTTTGTTTTTTATTTGGTGACAGCCTCGCACATGTGAGAGGGAGCTCCAATTCGATATATATGTGGAAAACGATTTGTTGAGTGTACTTTGATGTTTTTCGGAAACTCCATATTTGATCCCTAATATTTTCAAAAAATCTTCATGATAGCTCTGTTTTTATTTTATTAGTTTGCAACACTTTTTGGGACTATCGTTATTGGTTCGAGAGTCAATCTACTGTAGCTGTTTCATCGTTGTACTGGAGCTCAACCAAGTATGTATCGGTTACGCTTGTTCAGTTATGTACATAGAGTATACATTTTCTGAATTCTCATCTCATTCTCTCGAAAAGAATGTGGTGCTCACAATGGATATGATTTTCTGTGTCGAATGAGCGTTGTGTGGATTTTTTCCAATAACACATTTTTCTAAAACACCCCGTATACAGTGCTCTATACACTATACTAATGTAACATTTTCCTAAACTTAATGCATAATTTTAAAGCTGACAATACGTCAGTCACCATAACTTTAGTTTTATTCTACAACTGGCAACACCTCAATTCTTATGTTTCAATTGAACCTTTTCAGTCTCAGATAACACATTCTGTTATCTTTTCGTGGGTGGGAATATCATTCTGTCAGCGAAACCGTATAGAGTAAAGATGTATCAAATTGTCCGCTGAAAATTTTTATTTGCAACACATTTCAATCATTATTGAAGAGAGCATTTTGAGTGGAATTTCTATTGTTTTTGAAGGAATTTTGTGCTGGTTAATACTTGTGACTGCTGTTTGTGTGTGTGGCTGAAAGCTGCGAACGTGGCTCCTAGGTAGTTGCTATGTATTGAATATTTTTCTCAATTCGCTCTGCAATGGTGTGAATATTGATTGGAAAACTCATTATCTATCCAAAAGGACAAGTATTCGATGTGTATCATTTGATGAGAAATATGGTCAGATTCCCGGGTAGGTATACGTTATTTGGCTAGAGAAGTCATTATTTTCGTTTCATAAACAGGTACTCAAGCGTATTATACACAAAATGTCTTCATGGTTTCACGATGAAAATTATTGAGTCTTCCAGAACGATTTGGGCAACTGAAGTCGAAATGCGTACTTGAATTTTTATTCAAGTTTCACCATGAAAATACAGAACGTTTCACACAAAATGTCTTTATGGTTTCACGATGAAAATTATTGAGTCTTTCAGAACAATTTGGGTAACTGAAGTCGAAAATGCGTACTGATATGAATTTTTATTCAAGTTTTACCATGACAATACAGAACGTTTCACACAAAATTTATGGTTTCACGATGAAAATTATTGAGCCTTTCAGAACAATTTGGGTAACTGAAGTCGAAATGCGTACTTGAATTTCAAGTTTTACCATGAAAATACAGAACGTTTCACACAAAATTTATGGTTTCACGATGAAAATTATTCTTTCAGAACAATTTGGGTAACTGCGAAGTCGAAATGCGTACTGATATGAATTTTTATTCAAGTTTTACCATGAAAATACATGTAGAACGTTTTGAGAGTTGTGCTAATTTTCCTCTTGAAGTTACCAGACTTTGAATTCTTCATCACCTTAGTTTTACGAGATTGCAAGATTCAATTGGCGAGAATTGGCAAGTTGAAAATTTGCTCTATCGATCACAGCTGAGTAGAAACAACTTATTCCTGTTTGACATACTTCTTTCGTTTGGGTAAATGGCACACGTATTGTCAGTTGTGCAAATTCCATACTTGTTGACAGGGGGACGTCTAGACACCGTCTTTCAAATCGATCCCATCTGAGGTAAGGGTTTGTCGGTAAGCATTATTGCCTTCCTGACATCGAAGGAAATTTGCCCAATGGAACTCAGGTAAGGGTTTTTCGGTAGGCATGCCTTTTTGACATCGAAGGAAATTTGCCCAATGGAATAGAGTGCTTTTGCATTAAAACATCGGAAAATGTTACCCGCTCTTTTTTCTTTGGCGGAATCTGAATTTTCGCCCCTTTGTGGTCATATGATATTCTCAAAGCATAGAAAAAGTTGTTTGAAATGAGTACTTGTATTCGTCTGAACGTGTTCAACGGAGATAGCTAGTAAGCCCTTTTAGGCATCGAAAATTGCTCAATTATGTTTCTTGACATTGAGACGAATCCACTGCGGTTTCATTACAGATTTGGACACTCATCGATAGCAAAGAAATTTGCCAAGTTGAATTCAGTTTTTGTCTTTTTCATCTATGATATCGAAAATTGTCTATTTTTTCTGGATTTTTGCACACCCTGTATATTTCCACTGACGACAGATCTAAAGTTGATGCAAATCAACAGTGGCATACAATACACTGTCCCCGTAATCGGTTCGTCAACACAATACCTCGTAATCGCTATGCCAACAACCTTGTATACCCATTGACAGATCTAAAGTTGATGCTAATTTCTATTGACATCTTCATCAATATCGCTAACACTTATCATTCATTGTCGTTTTGTTTTCTTCAATGTTACCCTGTATACCCCATTGTCATTGGTATCATTGCGCTAACAGTGTTCTCCCTAATTCAGCTAGTGCCTCATAGGTGTCTCTGTATGTGTTCTAAGTGAAACTTTAATGTTGTTTTCATATACGTTTATATCAATGAACCAAGCGCTTATCTGAGGTTACGATAACACGACATGCAAATCAACAGCTCTATTCGAAAAGAATTCAAAGTATTCTCAGTCTTTCGGGATCATGTGAAACGACCGTGTTCAAGCTCATACACCTGATCTTTGAGAAGCGTAAACGGACACAGTAACGAAAACCATGCACTGTCATCGAGGTGAGACAGAGACAAGCGAATGACTCGAGGGTCCCCGTTGGTGACGTCAGAGGTATAACCTATAAGCGAATGACTCGACGGGTGTGAGCTGAAGGTCCCCAGAGCTCCCCAGGGCTGTGCCCCTCTCCACCAGCGTAGGGCCCCTCTTTACGCACCGGCCGCCGCCCCCAAACGCCGCGCCACGCACTGCACCCGCCGCACCCCGCGCTGCACCCGCCGCGCCCGCCGCCGTGACGTCACGGAAAAGTGGAGGGGGTGGTTTGAAGTGACCCAACACCTGCTGACGTCAGTAAACAACACAAATAAATGTCAGATAGACTTCAAAAATAGAAAAACATTTCGTGTTTTGGTGAGTGTTCCATACAATCTATAGAGAAAAGTATAAATGAACAAAAAAATAACATTTCCTTGACAATATATCTCCTTGCTTAACAACCAATCAGTCTATTTCCAATTTTGAAATTCAGCCAATAGAATCCGAATTACAGTGAAAATATAGCTTGTCGCTGTATTTTCACGGTGATAAACCTGCTTAGTTTTTGTTTTACTAGCTGTCAAGTGAAAATAATGATTTAAATTATAAACGTCAAATCTATGTGTTTTGATTAGTTATATTTCTTAATCAATATGAGCGATCGTTGGGGACAAATGGCGATTGGTATCATAGATGAAGCAGTGGAAAAGAGTATTCCCTTGAATACGGCCAGAAATAAAGAATCAATTACCAGGCAATTCAACAATTTTTGCTCAAACAGGAGTTATATTATTGTCGTCCTAAATATAATTCGTGGTATGATTAATAACCTATAATTTTTTGGAATATCAATTCATTGGCAATCCCAATGCAAGAAAATACAACTCGTCCTGCGGACTCGTTGTATTTTCAGCTTTGGGATTGCAATTCATTAATATTCCAAAAAATTATCGGTAATAATCATACCACTTATTATATTACCCCTGAGAATTTCTTTATTCGTGAAATATTCCAATGAATTACATTCGTGCATAAAAATGACCAGATAAGTTCGCATTCAAGCGTGATACAAATTGCATTCGGTTATTTTCATATTTTGTAAAAGAGCCCTCGTCCTTCGGACTCGGGCACTTTCGCCAAAATATGAAAATAAACTTGCAATTTCTAGATGTCACGCTCTCTTGCAAAATTATCGGTAATTTTTATGCACTCGTGCAATTATAACCGATAACCAAACCAGCATCGTAATAAGTAATTCTTGCGTTTGCTTGAATGTGGCTGACAGTTCCTTGCTGAATGGTAATGGTTCAGACTTCCATTGTCTATACTATTAACTCTATTGAAACCTGTTGCTAAGAACGAAAGGATAAAAATACAAATCAAGTGAGAAAATCGAATCCCGAACGAAAGGAAAAAATTGATTTTTTTCTGCAAAAGTCAGTAAAAGTATAATTTTTGACGCATGATGTCAGTGTCTAAAATGCCATTTTATGACACTGGTGTTGGAAGTAAATCCTTTTCAGCACTAGGGCTAAGTGATTTATTTGTAGAGAAAATATAAAAACATTATTCGAAATGAAGTGTTTATTCAATTAAATGTACAATTAGTGAAACTAAAATTATGATAAGAAACTCTATGGCCAGTCTCATTGGTAGATGTAACAGAATTTATTTTGGTGAAGCTTGTATCAGGGCAGAGAACAATGTTATCCGCCGAAGTTTTGGACAAAATTTTATCCGCAATATTCTGTTTCCTTTGTAGCGAGTCTTCTATATAACCCTCTGCTACTGTACTGGAGTTCCATCTACCGTGTCTTTTGATTGTAGTAAGACTAGCACCAGAATCCGTCAACAAACTTGCTGAGGAACGTCGGAAACAATGTCCAGTATAAATATGGGAATCAGGCAAATTTAGAAATTCAGCAATTTTGGCAGGAATCTTACCAAATGTGTTGATTCCACCTGGAGTCCTGGCACATTTATTTTTAATGCATTTTATAAAAACTCTTGAATGATCAATATCCACTGGACGAAGGGCTATGTACTTTTTATAGTAGTTCATATACAATGTACCACTTACAACAAAGGTGCGTGGCTCATTAGTTTTTGTGTCTGGTATATGCACAACTAGTGAAGTTCCGGAATCCTCGATATTATTTGATGTCAAATCGCACAGTTTCTCTCGACGACAGGCTCCAAAAACAACAAAAATCGCAGCAATTTTCTGCGTTAGATATATTTCATCCGGGGTTTCTGCGAGAAATTCGAAAGTATTAAAACTCATACTGTCGCTTCGACTTACTAGTCAATAATTCAAAAGCAGCTTTATTGGCAGCTTCTTCAATTTCCGGCGGTAGAAATTCATTTTCTGGATCACTTTCCATCGAGGAACGAACAAACGACAAAGAATAATTCGTGATTTATTGACGTTAATTGTCAATAAGATGCCTAGAAATCCTGGTGATTCAACTGATTATCAAATCAAATCACTTTATTTCTCGTAGACAACATACATTGTATGAGAAAAGTCAGATTACACTCTCATCTAGGAGAATGGAGTAATGAAATTAAAAGACAACAGTCAATTTGACAATACAAAATATTACAAGAAGAACATGGATATATACACATAAATATACACACACAAAAAATACATGCATACAGTTCATATCAGGAGTCACTAACGAATTGATAGTATTCATTCATTGAATATAAGCATTTCTCAACTAAATAAGACTTCAGTTGTTTTTTTAATGCATTCTCATGTTTCACACTCTTCAGACTATCAGGTAAAGAATTGTAAATCTTTGGACCAATTCTACTTGGGGCTTTGTAAGTAACATTGATTGTGGAAAGTGGTTGACGAAGGTTGGTGTTTTTACGAGTATTGTATGCGTGGAAATCAGCACCGCACGGAAATGAAGATCTATTTTCAAAGACAAAAACACAAGTTTCGTATATATACAAGCCTGTCAATGTGAGAATATTGAATTCTTTAAAAATATTTCGGCAAGAATGATCGCGTTTGACTCCTGCGATACATCTTATTATTTTCTTCTGAGAGATGAATACTTGCTGGGCTTGGGAAGAGTCCCCCCAGAGACACACTCCATACCTGAGTCTGCTCTCTACCTGGGCATAATATCAATTTATTAGTTGTACTCGTGTCAAAATGGGTTTGAGATTTCTTAGCATGAAATGGACTGAAGAAAGTTTGGTGTCTGAAAATTGACAATGTTTTTTCCAGTTTAAACAGGAATCAACAAATATGCCAAGAAATTTACAAATTTGATCAACGATCATCAAAGAATCGTTGAGTGATATATCGATATCTTCAAGATCCCTCCTTGTCGGGTGAAATAGTATAAGATTCGTCTTTTCTACATTAAAATAGAGAAATATCATTGAACCAGCGGGCGAGTTGACATAATGTAGTTTCACAATTTTCTTTTAAAGTAGCTGAATTTTTGTGTGATAGAACCAAAGAAGTGTCATCAGCATAAATGGTCAATCTTACGTTAGGAAAAGAATTACCGATATACAATAGAAAGAGAATTGGACCCAGTACAGAACCTTGGGGGACACCTATATCGATTTGAGCAGGGGAGGATTTGATGTCACAAATCTTATATTCGTTAGTATATTTTAAGCTGATATATTGCGCACGATTTTTAATGAATGACTCAATCCCATTTAGACAAACACCTCTAACACCATAGTCATATAACCTTGTCATCAGAATAAAGTGATCAACACAGTCAAAAGCACGACTCAGGTCACAGAAGATGCCCATGGGGACCTCACCCGAATCTATGTAATTTATAACATCATCAAAGAACTGATGGATTGCAGTAGTAGTCGATTTATCTCTTTGAAATCCGTGCTGGCTGCCTGTCAGAATGTTCTGTTTTATAAGAAAATCACTGAGCCTGTCCAACAGACCATATTGAAAAATCTGGAGGAACTGCTAGAGATTGTTATAGGTCTATAATTCTCAAGTTTTTCGGGATTATCTTTTTTATTAGATAAGATTTTGTTTAGATTATTGTGGCGAAAAAAACAATCGATGCTTCTGAAGGTTTCTCTTATTTTTTCGGTAGAGGGCGTTATGTTCCCGTGTTTATTGGCCGTTGCTTCCTAGTGTAGGCGCATTTGGGGTCGTTATGTTTCCATTTTTCAAATTTGATGACAACCGTCAAGTTGATTGTCATATTGTCACTTTAAAATTTTGTTGTGTACGATGTTTCTATCGTGTTTATTTGTTGATTTCATTGCTTTTAAATATATATACTTTGTTACTGGTACCTTATTGTCCACCCATTATCCTTTAGGTTGCGATCTCTTCTCACTAGCCAATCAAATGAAAGTGGAAAAACCCGACTGCACATTTTCACTTAGTGCAAATTTAGCTTCAGACAAGACTGACAAGAGCGTGTTGGCGACATCTGTACATATTGTACGGAAACCTCCGAAAGCTCAATTATCCACCAAAAATCAAGCAATCCAGATTTCGCCACTTTTATCCCAAACTTCTACAGGTATAAGTAAACATACCAGGGTTTTTAGGCATCTTAGTTTTCACCAAAGACAAATCAACAAATTCTGCTTTAATTACCTTGGCAACTTGTTTCATGAATAGATTAGATGAAATTGGATTCAAAACTGATGATTTCGACGCTATTATTTTATCGATCAATTGATGTAAAATAGGTATGCGTTAATTTCGACTTTTAATGGTGTTTGTAGAAAAAATAGTATATGATATACCTGCTGAAATTTATTTATTTTGTTTGAAGGGATGGAACACTCGCCCTCGGCGTCGTTTCCCAAACTTTCCTTTACACAAAATAAAATATCACTTTTAGCACTTAAATCATAAATAACTATTTTGGTCAATAATGAATTGAGGATTGATTGATCAAAGGAAATAATGTTGTTACAAAAAATCGAGATATCGAATATGAAATATGAGTCGAAGTTCTTCTTGTAGTTCTTGATCGCTCGCGAATTGAATTTCGATACAGTTTCCTTCGAGCTGAAGGATCACGCGAAGAATGCCGTTCATGTGAAGGCAATTACCCTTTCAGGAATCCTTATCACCGTGTACGAGGATTTCTTTGGTTTGTTTCGAAAATGTATACGCCGGCGAATGCTATTTGTTGAGCATATATCTTTTGAACACCACTCCGCATTCCTTGATTATGGATATTCTGCTTGGTTTCTTCTTCTTGTGCCTTACTGGAATTTCTATCGTGGCGGAAGTTATGCGATTATGTACGGTGTGCGGTCAACGGAAAGGGAAAAAACTCCACTTTTCCGAAACGCTCCAACGGTTTGTCGGGGCAATATACAGGGCGATCACAGGATATGAATGCTAATGGTTCAGATATCCATTTCCTATATCTCTATCGAAACCTGTTGCTAAGAACAGAAGGGTAAAAATACAAAACAAATTAGTTAAAAAAATCCAAACGGGGGGTTGAAATCGCTTCTTTCGTTAGAAATAAAATTAAAAGTTCGATTGATTGAAAATATTGTTGTGACATAAAAATTGAGATATCGAATGTCAGTCATTTTCTTGTCACAATATCATTTCATTTATTTCTTCATTTACATTTTTTTTGACTGATATTTCATATTCGATGGAAAGTGGGGTCGGGCAAAATCATCTCTCCAGTGATAACACTTGACATAGTCAGTGGGCATAATTGAAGACTGGCGTTAAATCAAATCATCTTTCGAACAATCTGTTCAGGCCAGTCTCAAATTACCTACACAGTAGGTTTCGGCTGGCACCTGTCAGAAAACAACTACCACGAAGGGCATTGAATTATATCCAACCAGGTGCCAGTGCAGGTTTCTTCACAGAAGTAAATCCTGCATTTCCTGCCCTTCGTGGTATTAGCCAGGGGAGTAGTTGTTTTCTGACAGGTGCCAGCCGAAACCTACTGTGTAGGTAATTTGAGACTGGCCTGAACAGATTGTTCGAAAGATGATTTGATTTAACGCCAGTCTTCAAGTATGCCCTCTGACTATGTCAAGTGTTTTTACATTTTCCTCGCAGGAGGAATGGGCAAATTCGGTTTGCTTTTGGAATACCTCGTCCATTGGTAGATGGCGTAACAACTTCGTTGTTCGCATCAGCTTTGGCCGGGGCTTGATACTCGTGAAGGATTTTGATTTTCAATTATGGGAAGTCATCGACTTTATGTTGATGATGGCACTGCCTTGCACTGACGAGTGGCCAAATAGCCCGAAACCGGTCTGCAAGTGTGTCCGTCCCTATGATTGAAAATCAATTCTTTCATTTGTATCGACGAAAGCAAATGTAGGATTTACCTGCACTGGCACCTGGTCGGATATAATTCAATGCCCTTCGTGGTATTAGCCAGGGGACTAGTTGTTTTCTGACAGGTGCCAGCCGAAACCTACTGTGTAGGTAATTTGAGACTGGCCTGAACAGATTGTTCGAAAGATGATTTGGTTTCTCCAGTGATACCCATTCGTGAAAATTCACTTCAAGAATTAATGCGAAAACGGCGTTGAGAAAATTAATCCATTAATTTTGGTATTGATGAAAAATACATATGAGTTTCGGGTATTGAGAATCATAACATTTACAGTTAGAGGTGGGTTATAATGTTTGTTTTTTGTAACGGTGTTCTGTGAAACAAAGTAAAAAAGTTGTTAAATTGATTATTGGTACGTACTTTTACGAGAGTTAAAAATGTGATCAATTTGCTTCCATACATCATCATAGATTTTGTTAACATTCATTCCTAAGATTTTGTTCGGGTGGGGTTCTGCTGTTGATGTTTCACATTTCAGACAAGTCAGGTTCCTAGCTAATTTGACAACATACAAATCATTTTATTGGGATGAATGTTCTCAAACATACGAACAGTAAGCATAGCAAAAGTATTTTTTTTAAACAATTTCAACTCGTTCTGAGATGAAATAAACCATGTTTTATGGTGGGGTTAAAATGATTCTCAAACCGATTTGAATCAATGACAAGACTGAAATGGACGTTTGCCGAAATTATTTTCTCTTACACTCATCTGCAGTTTATCCACAATCAAAAGCAAACGATAAACGGGAAATTTGATTGTAATGAAAAATTTTCACATTGAAATTTTGCTTTCGTCAAAATGAAGTGATTCTGGCATATTTTAAATTATTCTGATTCTCAAATCCCAAAACTTCATTTGTATTTTTACGCTGATTTTGCATAGAATAACTACTTCTCTTCGGGCTTGAAGGCCGTCGTTTTTTGGTTTTCTTCCTGACGTTTCGCTAGCGAGAGTGGCCAGCTTCTTCAGAGGCTTACTCATTTCCGATGACTCAGTCTCAGCCCGAAGAGAAGTAGTTATACTAATAACCTCGGCTGCGAAAGCCTTAACCATTTTGCATAGAATGTTCGTGTAAAAATAATATCAGTATGATGTTATGTTTTAATGATTGCGTTCGACATACCAATGATATATCACAAATCCTAGTTATGTATCACGAGGATTGCTGCAAATAAACAATGTTTGGTTTACTCACTGAAATAGTGGCGGCATTTTCTACAATAAAAATGGACTTGGATTGAGCTTGCCGATACTTGATGGAGATACATACTAATAAAACATATCACAGTTTCCTAAACGATTTCCACAATGAACTTACGAACATGCGACACGTGTTTCGCTATACAGATCTGACGTCCTATGTAACAAAGTCCGTCATTCAACTTACAAATCATTAGTCCTAGTAATGTTTGGACCACAAATTACTGGTAAATTGCAAAGGATGAGTATTTCTGGAAATGGGCTAGATTTATTCAATTGAACGGTAACATATTCACCAACGGCGTCATTCAGTTCATTCTATCATTCAATAAATATTCTAGATCTTCACCTCTATCACTTTGGCAACTTCTCAAAAGGCCATATTTTGAAATCACGGTTGCACTCGTGACCCTGTATAATGAGTTGGGATGCTTAATTAGAGTTTGTTTTTGTACGATTGTATTTCTTTAAAGTTGGTGCCATCCAAGTTCCATAGGATTCTAGATCGCAACATTAAAAAAATATATTTAATTACTTTTCCTTTGAAATAATTGATTATGAAGGCTAACAGAATAAACTTCAAATTACAGGAATCTCAGGCGCTAGCTTACTCTCACTTACAAATAATTGGAACTTGGAATTGTGGATGTATAAATAATAATCCTAGTCTGATTTAGTATCAATTTTATTTCCTGAAGATGCTAACCTTGTAAGCGAAATACGCATCGGGTGCAAATAATATCAGTTTGATTTTATGTTTGATTTCAACAAAAATATTCGATACATATATACCTGATTCCACATTCACCTGATTTATTTCTATAGAATTTTTCACTTCAATGTCGAAGTCAAAGATCAACTCTAGCTGACAATTTTCTCGACTCCTTCCGTAATACCGTAGTTTGAGATGAACAAAATATCTCCCGCTTCACCTGCCCAACTATTACAAATATGCTCGAGGTGCGGGCACTATATCACAGCCTACTAGTTTTCGCACTTTCTCGAGTATGTGCCATCTCTGATGTTCAAGAGTAATTAGTAGAAGAGAGATTGTTGCATAGCATAGGACTTGTAACGAACGAGGAGATAAATTTGGAATTCTCTTCGATAACACAAACAACGAGAAAGTGAGAGTTGATAGATTTTTCATAGTCACCGAACAGATATCACTGGCAGGAGAATTATAAGTAACATTTGGCTGGAGAATACTCTCATAGGGTGATGCTGGATGGACCGTAAATCCTCCAGCATTTCATTTTAGCAAATAATTAGCTGAACTAGACAATGAAATTGTGTGTGAGCACGCTATCAATGTGAATCAAGTACCCAATTGATCTAATTGAAGCATACTTCATTGTGGGATTTTCACTAGGCAGATTACAAAACCACTACACGTATTTCACTATACTACAGAGAAAATCGCAAAGTATTTTTCTCCAACCGAACTGAATTTAACCTTCTTATATTCACTTACTTTGTTGAAAAGTAGGCTATTTCAGGACATTGCTTGGTTAGAATGGTTACTGTTCCGAGATATGGAAAATTCGGCCAAGTACAAAAAATTAAATGCCTATTCAGCCTCTGAAGAAAAATATCTGCTCACTGACAATTTTCGGTATCTGTAATGGCTGTTTCCTGAAGAGCATACCAATTCTTATTTGAAATAAGTGGTCTCGGTAGTGTAGTGGTTAGCATATCTGCCAAACGGAAGGCCGTGCTGGGTAATCGCACGTTGAAAGGTAAGGCCTCGTTGATCCATTGCTCGCACAAGTTTCGACTTCTGAGGGTTGACGTTCGTCAGCTGGTTTACGGAAACGAATAAATATCAACAAACAGTTCATCCCATCCACACTATCTTCAAATTCTTACTATTGAATTGAACTTTGAACTTGATTTATAAGTTAATATCCCGTTGACGTAAGATTGGCCACGCCGGTAATCTGTCACGAGAATTTGACATCATGAAAATATGAATGCAAATTCATTTGTATGATAAATACTTAATGATCATAACTTCAAGCCATGTAGCAGAATAATGAGAATATCAATCAATGGACTGAGAAATGCTTATTGATGGTGATTTTTCTTCCAACGAAGTCAATTATAAACCTCCTGATATCAGAGTACCTATCGGCAAATAATGCTCATAAAACTGCTACGTACCTGTGATAGGTAAAGTTTTAGAACACGTCAAATCCCAGATTCTGATGAAAATCGCAGAGGAAGTTCAGGGTACCTTGAAATGAATGGAAACATGAAATTTTGGTGCGGAAACCATAGGAAAACCTGATTTCAATGAAAAATTAATGTGCGGATGGCACGAAAAAAACCTTAGATTTACTGTTACATCATTCTTGTACTTACCACTACAGTCATGAAATTATATCTACATATACCATTCTTGAATAAATATTTTGTTTTTGTAAATATTACAGCTCATACAGTTTCCATTCATTGCTGGAATTTAATTACTACAAGTCAAAAAGTTGACATCAACATTCATGAAATTTTGGTCATTTGACAGCTGCATCTGCATAGAGATAACCGGTGCGATGTTGCCACAATTCCAAAATGTTCTATTTTATTTTCGAATGGTATACAATTGCAAGTTATGATCCTTTAAAGTTCGAAAATGGACATGTTCTGCCTTCTTTTTCTGCGCCACAAAATCTCTCGGACCACACGCGCATGGTAAGTATGTTTTTTATGAAGACGAATTTTTTAATGAAGATGTTTCTTTGCATTCGGCTGATGCGATTGAAGATTCAGACTTAATGAAAGAGGATGGATGCTGTGAAAGTAGTTTAATAACATTTTGTTAAGGAAAGGTTCTGTGTTGAGTTAGGTTTGAATTATTCTTTCACATGATTGCACATTTTGGATCATAATCAATTTTATTTTGTTCAATTATATTTGATTTCAATACATTTTATTCACTTTACACCACCGCGATTTCTGAAACATTTTGTAGATGCTGGATTTTCGATATGGTATAATATTCAATTCTCAAAAAAAAATTCGAAAATTATTTACTATTGAAAATTTTTGATTTGTACCATAATTGCATTTGGTCCCATTCTTTAATATTTCTCAATAATCAGACGTTATTCAAGTGATGCTAGGTTAGTTAGGTTTGACACTCATTTATCCCAATAATCAGATGTTATTCAAGTGATGCTAGGTTAGTTAGATTTGATTTTGATTTATCTTAATCAGACTTTATTCAACTGATGCTGGGTAAATTAGTTTTGATATTTCTCAATAGTCAGACGTTATTCAAGTGATGCTAGGTTAGTTAGTGAACATTTTGATAATTTCAATGGATATTCGGGAAAAACATATGCTCATTTCTGATGAGTTCAATCAAAAAAAGTGTCAGTACTTGTATTTCGTTCGAAATTTCGTGACTAAAGCAACAAAACAATGAGATTTCTTTCAACCAGTTTTTCACACGAAAACATTTCTTTCATAGCTTCCGCGCCAAAATTTCTATGTATTTTCCGATTGTAAGCCGTTTCTGGCGATTTCCAAAAAAAATTGGCGATTTGACGTATCCTACACCTTTTGCCTCGAATTATTTCTTCAATAAATGTCAAAGTTAGCGGTTGGTGAAAAGAAAATTGTGATCGACTGGTACAAAGAACGCGTTTTCGGGACTCGTAAGATTGACAAACTTCGCTTTATAGTATTCTCAGAGCTGGTACTTTGATACATGCTTAGACTGTGCCTCCACTTCCGCAATCGAAAGCAAGTGTCTATTCTTAGCACCGATTATTTTAATCTAGTGTTAAAGTTCCAGCTCTGTCTCATTACGAACTGGATTTTTACTGAACTTCATTCAATGTAGAGGGGAAAGAAAAAAATTCAAAAAAGTCATCTTCAAATGCTGTTTTATCGTGTTCGAGATGATGAACGTATAAAATATCCAGTAAAAAAACATTTCCTCAAAATAGTCGCTATATACCGTCTCAACAGAATTTTTACACTGATCTATCAGGTCATCATGCAGTTTTTATATCTATAATTCCCCCTCTCCCCAACTTCATCACACTGAACTCAACGGGCATACAACACTGAATGTTTGCATTGTCACCACAAAGAAATGTTCTTCATATAATATAATTTCCGTATATCCTGGAATAATTTTTGAAACCTTTTGCATACAAAAAAATCCCAGCTGTCGTATTTCAGGAAAGTATATACATATAACGACTAAAATAGCCCAATTGTATTGCACAAATTTGTATGTATTTCTGGTGGAAAAACATCTTGCTATTGATGAGACCACAGAGATATATCCTTTCCTATTTCAATGGCAGCCAATAGAAACAAACCGTGCACCTAACAACTGCTCGGAATGTAAAAATGTAACAGTGAACGAAAATAGATCAGATATACTTCAGTTATGCATTTGGAACTTATAACTGCCTCCAACACTGGAAATACGATAGGTACTTTTTGAGAGCCGTCAGTCGTTACAATTCTCGATGTGGCCCAAAATTTGACAATGTTCATCATGTTCCATTCATCGAAGTTGGTTGACTGAACACGAATTGGTCTTGATTATCAGCTGGACAGAATTGTGAACTCATTTGAATTGAATTGAATTTATTTTAAGTGAGTTCAATTCGTTGGCTTAATTTATCAAAAAAAAAAAATTGTGAATTGTAAGCTGCCAGTTTTTTCTCAGTGAATTGTGACTGCTGAATTGTTGTTGTGAATTCAATCCACAAAATGAATTGAGCCACAATTCAAATTTACAAGCCATTGCCTGAAGTGCAGTTGTTTCTCGTTCTCTTTGTACATTATAAAGGCGCCGATGACATCATAGGTATCAGTCTTCATATATTCAGGAATTTCAGGATCGTAAATTTATAATTGATTTTTGCCATCCGTAAGTGAGCAGATGTTGAAGAAACGATATGAATTGTCTTGATTACAACAGCTCCAAAGAACATTTCATACATTTTAACATGCTTATAGGATAATAAAACCTTTGGGATAACAGTGAAACTTTTTGACAGATCTCAACTTGATAGCCTAAAATATAAAGCTCTGTTGACAAGTTTTCTGATTTTTACAATGGAGTTTCAGTTCCTGCCTATCTGTGACTAATGATGACGTGGTGAAACTATTTGAAAAACAAAAACTTTTCAAAGAATTTCAGATACTACTGAAAATGCAGGCTTTACTTCCAGCCATGAATTATTTTTAATGTTCAAGATCACCCGGGGGAAAACCCTGTATTGTAAATAACAGAAAAGATATGATATTTCTTCAATTTCAGATTTTTGAAGGTTCTGTCTTATTTTTTCATGAAAACGATTCCTGATAGAGGCGGACTTTCAGGAGGTTTTCAAGATCACAGACAACAAAGGGGTGGTAAAACTGTACTGGTCGGATCAACCAACTCTTATGGAAATACTGAGGAAAGGACGATTGATTATATTCCAGGAAAACGATGGTGAAAAAAAAAAGAAATCGCTCGCCGACTTATCTCAATTACGTAGAAGTCATATTGCGATTGCGTGACTTGAATAACACCAACAAAACAAATCGCCAAATGAAATTCTGTCAATTTTTTTTAATAAATGCCAGAAGAATATCGTTGATTTTTCATGGATATCACCGTTCCTCTCTAAAAAAAATCAAAATCGAAGTATATGGAAATTTTTGAAGTAGACGAGAAATTCAGTGTATCAAGTTCTTTCTTTTCCAGAGAAAAAAATACAAAATTAGAGTCCTAATTTTTTTCCATTTTCTCATGAAGAGGTAATAGCGTCAGCTGATTGACGAAAAACCCTTTTCGAAACCAATTTCAACCTCGAGTAAGGATTGTTTTTCGTTTTGTAGTTAGCAAAATGAATTGTGAATTGATTTGAGTAACAGTTCACAAGCTAGATTGTGGCTTAATTTATTTACTTTTCCTGGTGAATTTCCGATTCATGAATTCGGTAAGAGTCCTCGTTTTCCGATTGCTCAAACGTACGATCACAAAATATGCCCTGCATCCTCCGAAATATCGACAGCAGAAATCCCAATTGATAGTTGGAAATCAAAATATCTGGATGTGACAGTCGATCGGAACGCCACTACGTGGTTTCTGGAAGAACTGTTAAAAACTCAGTTCAACGCTGGCCAAATTTGTTCAGTCAAGACTCAGATTATCGTTGAACGCGATCAATAAAGGCGTGGTGAATTCCGAAAAAGAAGATCAAAGACATTGAACAGGTCAAGTACCGACAGTACCCTCGAACTTAGTGTTCGATTTGGGTGATTTGGGCCTTATTCGTTTGATGCAGCATGCTAGCTCGATGTTTTTACAAATCCAAAATTTATCTGAATAAGAATCTTCTACCGAAAATCAGTTGCTCCCCCCCCCCCCCCCCCCACCTGATAAGAACGTTAACCACCCCTAGCCTGCAAGACCTCCAGAAGGGTATTCATCAAGGGAGATATAAGATGAAAAAATTTCAACCGGAGGTCTGAAAACCCCGAAAACGACCGGACGAGCAATAAAGATGTGACACAAACAATTATCGAAGAAATAATCAGACCACGAATACGAAGTAAATCCACATTCTCCACGGCTGGTCGCACATATGATAAGATTGTCATTTGTTCTCCGCGTGTCGAGGGATTTTTCTCTCGTTTTCCGAGCATTGCCCAACGATGATTTGTTGATGTTTGTGCCAATGTAGCTGTCGACATTTTTGATTAATGCTCGCGCCATACGATATTTCAACGTTGGCAGCAAGAGATGTATTCATTCTGTTTGTTGTAGGGTATCTCTAGTAACGTTTGAGAGAAGATGTGTAGAATCCCTGGTGATATCTCTGATTCGATATTGTTTTGTCGAAAGCTCTAGAAATAATTAATCAAATTGGGCCAGTTCACTTCATATTTTGTTGGATGGTGCAAGAATATAATTCTTTCATTCTTCTTGTTTTTTGGGTTCTAAACCTATATAATAATATGAAAATTCGAAAAAAATAGAAATTAATATAGGAATCTAAAAAGGTAAGGCCTCGTTGATCCATTGCTCGAACAATTTTAGAACAACAATAGTTATTCTTTCATGTTCTGATAATTGCAATTCTATTCAATGCAATGCAATTCGAATAGGTTAGAAAACTTCACAATCATTTCAGTTTCAAACTAATAATTTGTTTTCCTTCCAATTGTAGTACTTAACTCCTACCGTTTTTTTCCTTAATGATCGTTTCTAGTCATTCCTTTAGTGATAAATTACTCAACGTCTATTCGTCTATCTAGAGTTCTATTTGCTAGTATAAAACATGATTCAATGTTCTCAGACCAGGGCAAATGAGTTGGGATCAGAAATTGAGTCTCAATATTGTTTGTCTGTAAGCAATCAAGGCCACATAATAGCCTGGCCACAACGGATTTTCTAAGAACTTCTTTAAATTAACTTGTCAAAGTCGTTCTTGTTTTAATTGTTAAGATACGGGTTTCTATATATCTATGTGAAGATTTTTTATAAGATACATCGAGAATATTAAAGCATGAGCATCAATATTCTTGATCGTAGATTTACAACATCAAAATGTCATCAAATTGTAGCAAAAAAAAGTACGGTTTCATGTACGATACTCACTAACAATGGGTTTACAAAACCGCGACACGTGTTTTGTTGTAGACACCGAAATCAATCCTTAGGAACATAATATATTACAGATTCCACCTAATGAAGATATTAATCAGTTTGTTGCTATCTAATAGTTCTAAAAAGCATGTTACACAATTGATTTTCATTCCCACTGATAGAGCTTCCTAAAAAAATTCTCTTGGCAAGAATAAGTTTGTTAGAAGTAATCTGGGTGAGTAAAATATCGAAAAATCCAAAAAAAGTGGGAGAGGAGATATCTGGCAAGCAATACAAGCAAGGGAAGTATTTTAGATAGACTTCACTAATTCTGGAGCAGTAAAATGAACCGTCGTAGTACCCTAATCATTTTCTCTAGGAAAAATGGTCATTTGTCACACAAGGGAAGAAAGGCAAAAAAACGTGAGCTTTGACATTTTTTTCATATGTAATGAACATTTTTTTCTGTGACAGAAAAACATACGATTTGATATCAAAATATATACCATTTCAATACAATATATTGAGGTCAGAAAATTATTGGTGAGAATTTTGAATTTTCAAACTGTTAGGCTGTTATACCAGCGACATTAAGAGCCTCTTTGAGTTTGCATTGTCAGTATTGAAAAATAGCACTATTCATGACCAAGATGAATGACTTCTTCATCACAACTGATATATGATTTTATTTAGATTAGACTATCGTCGAACTGGTCCATGGCCTGATCACTGCGACCTTTTCAAATTATTGTGATGCTCCTTGGTTGTTAGTGCTTGCTGTCTAGCTTGATTTCTTTGATGAAACTCCATAGCCTTGACTCCTTGACACTGACCCCTTCATGTAGGTAGCAGCCTCTGGTTTCTCATCCCCGCATCTTTCGTATCTCAGCCTTACTATCACTTCGCATTCACAGAGCGGCAGTACGGTATCTTCATCTTCTTGACAGAACCTACATTGGGTTTCTCCTGTCAGACCAATGTTGCTCATATGTTTCCAGAGCTGGCTACGCCCCGTGACTAGACCCACCATTACCCTAACAACCTTTCGGTTGTTATATAGCAGGTCTTCCGTGAATCTGCTGATGCTGAACTACTTATGAACTCCTTCGCCTGCCTCATTTCTGGAAGACCTTCTAAACCACAATGATTTTAATTATTTCTAATGAGTTTCGAAAAATAATTGAAATAATCAAAATTACCATTCTTCACAATGATGCCACGATATATTTCTGGTTTGCGGCTACAAATCCACCATAGAAATAACTAAGTCGCTGTAACTTATCGCATCAAAAATATTCTTGCAACTTGAAAAACTTGCATGAGCACATGCAACCTTCTTGAAGCGCAGCGACAAATTGCATCGTTGAAACAGAGTGTTAGACTTGTGTTGCCAAGGAAACCCTAGAAATTAACAAATATCCGTCAAGTTCATTCTCACAAGTAATTTCATAAAAAGTGAAATTTTCTCAACTGTCAACAAAGCTGAAATATGAAATATATTTCCCGACACAGGAAGAAGGTATGAAGAAAAGACCCTTTAATATGAAATCGCCGGAAAAATTGAAGTAATATCTTGTATTTCAAAACAAAAACTAGACAAATATATCTGAATTAGCAAAAAATATTGGAAATCTATAGTTAAATATCTTCAATCCGAATATCAACTCCACAAAAACTGAATGATGCCGTACCCATTTACGTCATTGTCACCTGGTGAGGTCTTAATTTTTTTAGATTTTTTTTTTCACATTCATTTGGATAATAAAGTGGGATATTTTTCAAGTTCTTTCTCTTCTGAAATATAATTTATGACTTGTCCACATTGGTTAGTTCCATTACGTTTTTCCTCATTACTACAGTCTTCCCTCCCGTTTATTGTGTGTCGTTCTTAAACAGAACCCTCTCAATTAATACGATGTTCTCTGAACCTCACATGATTTTTTGTGATAACCTACAGAAAAAAGGTATATCATCCCAATTCCCAATAAACACCCAACAGAACAATGAGTTACCACTTCGTATCTGTTTGATGGAAGGCCCACCATTATTGATAAATTATCACAAACACATTCAGATGTAATAAATAGATATAATTCTTGTACTTCTTTTCAAGACTGGATACATAAAGTTTTGTTCAATTACCACATATAAAGATTTGGGGAAATCATAAAGTGTTTTGGTCGACTTAAGGTTACTTGCGCCACCTATGTTAAAAGAGACACACTATCACTTTGCCGAAGATAGGTCACTTGAAAGGTTCTTCAGTGGACTCTATTCGATAGTAATGTGATTATGGAAATTCTCATCATTTCTTCTTCCCGACAAACAGAAATCTAGGTCACTAACTGAATATTAAAATTCCACATTTTTGCTTCACTGTTGCAGGTGCAAAATCATTAAGCTTCAGCTCCTCTTTACTAGATGGCTCGAGTAAACCAGTCTTTCGAATTCAAACTAGAACATTTATGAAATTCAGTCAACTCATTATTATTCGAAATCTATACTAATATTATGAAGAGGTTCGTTTCTTACTTTGTTTTTAGGGGGTTATATCCGAAAATACTGATCCGATTATAAAAACTGTTCCATCTACAGAAAGCTACATTATTCAGGAGTGATAAATGCTATATTTTTCATGGTTGAACGGGATGAAACTTTTATCAAACACTATTTCGAGTGTGACCTGAAGACAGACTTGTAATAAACCTTATAAAACTCAGTACTATAAGAACTACACAATATAATTGCACCACAAACATCATTATCGTCTAACGAAGTGGTCATGGGTCGGCAATGAAATGAAATCGAATCGTAGTAATGCTGAAAATGTATTTATCCACGACTATAATATAATGTACCCATTATACGTCTGTTTGCTCGACCTTAATAATGCCCATTACTCATGACAGTTATTAATGAGTCATTAATCACTGCTGCCAGATGCTTTCTTGATTTATCTGTATTATTTTATCGTTTTGCTACAAACAATCGGTTTTTGAAATTTATTGTGAAAACCACCGAATATTTTCAATTCAATTCTGTACGTACATAAAAAAAGAATCAGTAATTATGAATGTGCGTGTCATATCGAAATAGCTCTTTAATCGAAACGAATTTGACTCAAACCTGATAACATTATTGTAAAAAGTATGTGTTAGAATGAAATAATAGTGTTTCTGGAAACATGTTTGTAATGTAACGAAATTTTCCAAAAAAAAAACTTTAACAAATGTGTTTACAAGTAGTGGGTAAATTATAGTATTCTTCTAGCGTAAAATGGCTATTATTCTCTCGGTGATTTAGGCCACTCACCTGCGGCTCGTGAATAATAGTCATCATTATAAGCTCGTTGAATAGTATACTAGTAATGTATTACAGAGTAGAAATAAAATGGAGAAAGAAAAAAAATAAAGAGATGGAGAACAAACGAAAATAGGAAAATGAGAGAACCTACTCATACATGGCTGTTAGGGGATATGGAACGGAATATAGAATTCGCGATTTCGACCACCGTTGAGGGCGCTACGAGACGTAAACAAATATGGAGGATTGTGAGTAATCTCTTTGTTTATGGTGTCAGTTTGTATACGGATTAAGTGGTTGAGTTGTATGTTTTAATTATTTGCGAACTATATTGGAGTTTTGTGTGTGTTTCAGACAATTGATTGTAGTGTGTGAAGGAAAATAACAAACTGTGAGGTAATATAACGTTTTGCAATGGTTTAACATAGGTATCGAATCAGATCCTTTTTTAGTTATCAACAGTAATGTAAAACCAGGAGGTTGAGCACTGTATTTGCATATTTGGATGCAACACATGACAGTAGGTGCTTCGTGGAGGGCAAACAAGTCCTAAACAAACAGTTACGATCAGATCACTCACAAAGTAGGTTATTGATTTATCCGCCAGGGGGCGTCTAGACTTTCGAAGAGGCGAATAGGAACGGTAAATTATGATGAACCCAAACAATAATAAGGTAGGGTAGGGGGAGCTTGGCAGCTTATGAAGGACCAATGAAACGAGAAAAGTAAGTCACAAAAAGCAAAAATTCTGCCTGGAGATGCTACCTATGAGGATTCTCGAACTTGCTACCTATGAGGATTCTCGAACTTGCAGAAATAATAATAATAATCTTTATTCCAAAAATATGTTCGCAATACGACAATAGCAAAGAGAACACAGAGTGGAATGGATGTCACATATTAATAAATACTTCAATTTTCAATCCTGCTATTCAGATATTCATTCAAGCTATATGGTTCTATTTCTATGAGTAATTTTTTAATCTCTTTCTCAAATTTGTTCATACTATTGATAGTCTTGAGTTGGTCAGACAACCTATTGAAAAACTTTTTGCACATTTAGTGTGGGCTGTTTTATGTTATTGATAGTCTATGATTTGGGTACATAATGTTTTTGGTTCTTGTTTGATACTGATGTGGAATATGATCAATGAACAATTCTCTATTTTTGAAAAGATATAATAAGCACTCGTATATATAGATAGCATATATCGTCAATATGTTATTTGATCTAAACATCCCTCTACATGAATCTCTATATGACATGTTTAATATGACTCGTAAAGTTCTTTTTTGAATTACAAATATTTTCTGGACATCGTGATGACTGATTCCCCAAAACAAGATTCCGTACTTTGCCCTCGATTCGAAATTGGAGTAATATATTATTTTCATTGAGTTCAAGTGAAGATATTTGTTAAGTGATCTTATAGCATAGGATACATTATTAAGTTTCACTGTAAGTTTTTCTATGTGTTCTGACCAGTTGAGATTTTCATTCATATGAAGACCTAAAAACTTTGCGATTGGGGTTAAGTTTCTATCTATTCCATCTATTTTTATTGACGTACACTCTAACCTTAGCTGTATCGGGCGAAACAGTACTACGTTGGTTTTTGACTCATTAAGAATTAATTTATTTCTGTGAAACCACTGCTTTGTTTTCTGAAAGAGATTATTGGCATTATGGATTATTTCAGGAAAGTTTTCTCCACTCGTCAATAGATTGGTATCATCTGCGTAATTAGTTATAAACTTGTCGATACCGACATTCATTGTACACAGATCATTCGTGAATATTATGAACAATATCGGCCCAAGGATGCTCCCTTGTGGAATTCCAATTTTTGATGGAAGTATCTGCGATTTGTAAGTTTTTTCTCCATTTTTGATTGAAACTCTCTGAGTCCTGCCAGTAAGATATGAACTAGCCCATCTCAGAGCGTTCCCTCTGATACCATACTTTTCCATCTTATGCAACAAGAGTGGTCTGTCTAGGCAATAAAATGCTTTGGAAAGATCTAAGATTCTAATATAAAATAGCATATTACATACCAAAACGGAAAGCGAATAATTTTTCTCGAGAGAAAAATATTGTTACCGAAGCTGAAGCCGAGGTAAGCTATTTCTCAGAGAGGAATTTTATCGTTTTTACGAAGTTTGAATATCACTTTATCCACAATCATTCAAAATAATTTTATAAAGAGAACAGAAAATGAATATTGCCAAGAATAATTTCAATGCATTTTGTTTTCAAGGAGGCATTTCAAATAGATGAACTACCTCATGAAGCTCCCAACAAATGTCACTATTGACTATCATTATTGGTAGGTGTCATTTACCTACGTAGAGGTTAATAATGCGTATGTACATCTGCTCACCAATCCACTCTGGAACAAACTCCGCTGCTTTTCTGCTGGTCCAGGTCCAGACCATGACGAATAAAAAACACCCAGTAGGAATGCATTTCAACACAGTGAACACATATGATAGGTGTTTTTTTATCTCGGGGTAGATTGAAAATCTGCCCTTCTACACTTGTATAGATTCCAATATAAATTCTTACTTTTTCAGATTGTGGTAGGTTACAAACTCAGAAAACTACGAAACAAATAGTACTGATAGTGTTGAAAAAGTGCACTAAGTGCATACAGAATTGCAAACGCTTTCCAGTGGAACGATAACATAAAAGATCCAATCGGTTAGGACTAGTTTTCGCAATGAAAAGCTCCAATATTTTCACTATTTTTGTATTCGGGCAATATTATACGCTGGCAATATTTACCTTTAGGTACTATCTTCACTTTTACTTATCTCTGTGCATCCTCATGTGGAGAACGTTTTCAAAATCACTTGCATGCTCCTTTGTGCATGTTCTGAATGTTCCTACGGTTTGACCCATTTCAATTTCAGAGTACGATAACATTCGATAAGCATAATTGAAATGAACGTTGAGCATTTCAAACCACTCTGTTCGTAATCAAATATCGTGATAACCGACTACCCACGCTGAATTTCCTGGATGAGTAGTCACGGTTGGACAATCCTACTCCTTGTCAGAGCTTCCCAATCAATTATCCGTGGGGTCATTTCAGCGGGAACTATGAATGTAAACAAATGCGAAGCGCATGTGTGAGATAGAACCCTGTTCGAACTTCTGAGAATATGTTACTGTTTTCAACAAGTGCACCTATGCAGATATGTTACAGTCGACGAAAAGTTTTCCAGTCAACATGCGATGCTAGATCGTCAGACCAAGTTCCTAGAAGTTTTCCACTACTGTTAATATTGCTGAAAAGTAAGTGAATTATTTTCGAGTTCATATACTTAGGACACTTTTCTCTTGAATTTTCATATCAAATGTGATATGTGATTCATCGAAACCAAGAGATATTCCCGAGGGGGTGACCACTCATCAGAAAACGTACACGTATTGCCGAAATCCCTCATGATTTCCTGAAAAATTTGGGATTACCGAGGATTTCCTGGAAATCTCATGTGATTTCCAGAGATTTCCGGAGATTTCGTGGAAATCACATAAAATTTAGAGGGATTTCCGATGATTTCATGGAAATCGCATACGATTCCAAGAGAGTTCCGATGATTTCTTGGAAATCCCAACCGATTTCGATAGATTTCCTAAACATTATAAAATAATTATTGCGATAAGTTATTGAAAATGAGACATTTTAAAGTAATTTTGGTGCCTAAATTACAAAAAATGAAAATTTTTTCTGTTATTTCAAAGTCATTTAGTCTCGCATTTAGTCGAATATATTTCATTATTTCGATCAAATATTACTTAATCCGAACATGTGTATTCTTGAGACCGAAATATTATTTCGCAGCAAAGAAATGGAGTTCTTGCTAAAAATGTTTCAATTTGAGAATATATGTAAGTATTGAGAGAAATAAATTCTGGTTCCATCGAAGTTTACTTATATATTGATCCAAAAAATAATAATCTGGTTGAATGAAACAATCAAATTTGATAGAATCAAATTTATAGCTATCGCACGAAGGCTTGTCGAATTCAATTCAATCATATGGCCCTATTGATTCGACACCAAGATATACTTGAGAAAAGTAACAGAAAAATGTAGTAAGGCAAACAAATTATTCATTTGATAAAATGAATATGCGCTTGAATCTAGGCTTGAACTGATAGTTGATGTTCAAGAATTAATTTTTCTTGCTTCAACAAAATATTTTGTCGTGCATATATGACTTTTACTTCTTTGGAAGAAAATGTTTTGTTTGATGGGACCAATCTTGTTTTTTTTCGTTAAGTAATATATATCTCAATCAATTCTTGTGATTCATTTCTGCCAAAAAAATAACAATTGTATGAAGAGGGTAATAACGGTTTAAAAAAGTACAGGAAATTTCAAATCACATTGCTTTATTTATTATTACTCTTGACTACTAGAGTAATGCACACGTTTTTAAGTTTGATACTGATTTCATCCATTTCACTTCTGAAAATGTTAACTTGTTTTAAGCGAAGTGCGCAATGAGTGGTCAACTCAACGTAGATATAAATATGAATTCAATAATAAAATTAATGAATAATTAACTAGATCTAATAATGATACTGTTACGATTTATCCCTTGGATAATCTCAATTCTGACACCACTGTTACGATATTCCTTGGGTTCGTCGATTAAAACACCAAACAACACTAAACTACTTTTATTATAACTCTCTATCACAATACAATACAACACAATCACTTAAATCGCTCCGATAACTTTCCAATGCTCGCTACTAAAACTCTGTACTAACAATTCTACACCTTCGCACTTAGCAATAACAAAACTCTTTCCACTTAGCTCTACTAAACTCTCGTCACTTAGCTCTGAATAAAACTGCCGAATCACTAACTACCTGTAATACAAATTATCTCCCCGCAGCGAAGCCTGTCCCGTATTTATATCTGCGTACCTATCGAGAATCCTCTAGAGAAGCCCCGATGACGTGTCTCGAATTCTCCAGGCGGCATTTACGGTTCTTGGAAAATGACGTTCGCTACGACGCGATTCCTCATCTGCGTTTACGATCTCGTCAGGGCCGGCGTTAGGACGTAACAATACGCTATAGTAACAATAAATGGTTCACTATGACCGAAATTCAATGAAACCCGTGGTTTACTATTTATGCATCTCACGTACAGTAGAAACCTATTTTTAAGGAAGAGAGTGGGTTTTAATTCATCAGTAACTTACCTCCCCACCCGTTGGCTATTCTAATAATGATTTGAATAAATATATTTTCCACTAAAACACTTGTTCGCTCTTGGCCCTTCGACACTTCACACTTCGACGTCCCAAAACTCGATCTACAATGACTACAATCGTCTCTATGCATACATTATAATTTCGGATTTCCCTAGCGACTGCGATTTCCAAATAGGATTTCGGTGATGATTTCCAAAGTTTAGGCAGTGATTTCCGGATTTCCGATAGGATTTCGGGATTTCCAAAGTGATTTCGGATTTCTGGAGCGATTTCCTAAATGATTGCGGGATTTCCGCCGAAAATCAAGCGATTGCGGTCGACTGCGGGACAAATTTGTACACGTATTGCCAGAGTGGTCACCCCCTCGGATATTCCATGAAAAGAAAATGATTCGAAAAGTATTATTTCGTATATTACGCATGAAATAGGTAATCATATGCCTTGAGGGTTTGTGAGTGAGCCGTGGTGCACACAAACTTTTATGACAAACTTGTTCGTTATTATATCAACCATATAAGTATTTGAAAAAATCCAAAAATTTAATTTGATGTCGACTAGACTTTCAAGCTGTCAAACTCACACGTTGAAATTCAGGAAAGTTTCGTCTTTTTCCTCAGCGCAGCCATATAGAGAAGTGAAGGAAAAAATGTTGAAAATAGTTTTCTTGACAATTTTCATTGTTCAGTGACATTGGTTGGTTGAAAATAGTATATAGCCTTGACAAAATATCACTTCTGAACAAAAACTATTGATGGATATTTCTTGGTAAAACTTCATAGATTTTAACAAATTCTTTTAAAATTGGATTCGATATTCTACATTTTGTTGAGTGAGTAGGTGTATAATAAACTCATATAGATCAGAATAGAAACTATTCAACCGATTTATGGAGTTTGATAGAATTTCATTTTGGTTCTACTTGATTACTTTCAATGATCATCATCTGAAGAGGAACCAAGGCACTTGGTTCTATATTGAGAGCAACATATATAACAATTAGAAACGTGAACACGGTGAAAACTTGATTTTCGAAAAGGAACCAAGTCATATCAATAACGAATAAAGAACTATATTCCCAGATTTATTGTTTTCGGATAAGGAAGCACAGAATAAAAATTTCTGTTCAGATCCTCAACTTTAAACATTCTTCACAAGGGTACCCGAAGCAAAGTGGTGTTTTCCATCAGAGTTAATGTTTTTTGTCCCCTGGATAATATTTTGCAATATGATTTCATGTTGATAGCACGAATTGAAGAAACGTAGCAGCTACCTACAAAAACCACATATCGGGTGTGGTTCTTTCTTTCAACATAGATATTTGCATTGTTCAGAGAGATATTTGTTAAATTTAAGAAACGAAGATGGGTCTTTCATCAATAGATGGCGCAGTATGTACTGGGAGATATTGGAGATTTGCAAGAGGGTGCAAATTGGAATTTCAAAAACCTCAACTCAATAAACCAGGATTGTACAAAATGCGCTTGGTTCTTTGAGCGCTAACGCAATCCAATTGTTAAAAAAATTATTCCGAACCAGAGTCTGATAATTTGTCAAATAAGACATATATCTGATGTCATCTGCATTCACTTGTACATGAAGATATTGCATTCACTCTTTACTCATATTGGTGTACAAAGCACTCCTTCAGAATACTAATGGGGATTGGATGAGCAAGCTGAGTTTTTCTCTGATAGGGCTTATACCATTGGTCTGAACACGATGATATCCTTGAATCATAAAATGATTGGTTCAAACCGTAATTGAAGAGAGAAGAAAATAATGTAGCCGTGTCTACTGGTTCACCTCGTCATTATACCCCCAAAAACTCGAGGTGGCCGGTGACTGGTGAATCTGGCGGTAAACAAGTCCAGAAAACTGCAATGAAAATAATGAATATTGATTCAAGACATAAATTATAGTATTTCCAGATCGAATATTGGAGAATATATACAATTTTCGATCTATATTATATGTTTTTTTTTCGTGCTGTCTGCATTACCCACTGGAAAAATATTGTAACTGAAATCGAATATAGAGTTTCATTTTCTTGATCACTTATATTATACAGCGGGAAACATTTTCGACCAAATTCAGACAATCGAATTTTGTGAATGGTTTGTTATATAAGTGAGAGTGAATCAAATTTATACGCAAAGTAATGAATACTAACGTTTTCGAATTATTAATATTCCTATACGAATAAGTAGTGAAAATCAATCAAATATGTCTTTATATTTTTCATAAAAGCATTGTTATCTCTCTCCTTCTCTTCCTCTCTCTCTCTTTCCCTCTCGCTCTCTCTCTCTCTCTATATATATCTCTCTATATATATATATATATATATATATATATATAAAGAGGAGGACGCTATTATAAACGGTTGCGGTCAACTTGAAAAAACCATTCGAGCAAATGTTCAAAGTTTTTCTTCATAAACTTTCTGACAGTAAAACAGTCTATTTTCGAACTCATTCGTAACATTTCGGCATGTTTCTACGGTAATCTCAGCAGAAATTACGTTAATTCTGTCTCTCCTGTATTGCCCAAGGTTGCGGAAGGCAAAAATCGAGAGGAGTCAAATCAGGTGTACAACAGGCCATTCTATTGAACTGCGCCTATCAATTCTAATCTGCATAGTAGATCACACAACAAATATTAAATCGGGATAAAGAAAAGGAATGCACATTTTTGTCACATACTTATTCAATTTAACATCGAATACAATTCATTTGCGTGAACACTTCCTTCTTCTAACACATTAAAAACTTTGTGTAACCCGTGATATTTAACTTTAGAGCTGTTTCAATCCTTTTCTGGTTGCATAGTTACGAATGATCATTTTTCCCAGTATTTGTTCATACACCGATAACTTCCCAACCAGTTATCCAAATTCGAAACAGTAAAGGTCGTTGTATGAAAAATTGAAATAGCTTTCGAGTGAAGGGTCACTTACCTTTCTTTTTGGAAAAAAAAAATTGATAACGACCTCTCGTGAGCGATGTCACAACATTGGCTCTTTTATCAAAAAAATTATTCCTTTTCATATAAATATTGTCTGACTTTGGTATCTTGCTGGGGGCACTATTTACGTTCGTTACCAGTAATCTCCGCATTATATGAGATTTTTCTTTATTAATAGCTCCTTTCGAAATTTGACTTTGGCCCCAATTTCTGCTTCGTCCAAATGAGAAATAATGCGTAAAACGCATTTCATTCATTTTTATTTTTTTTCGAAAAAATGCAGAAAGTGGGGTTTTCTCTCGAAATATCGATAGATTTATAAGAAAAATGTTGAAATATAGAATAAATATTGAAAAAAAGACATTTTCAGTATCCGAAAAAAAATTATCTTGAGTTGAAGAGGAATTCAGTGAATATCAACAAAAACATTCCGAATTCTGCCATACCGGTACATGTGAGTTTATTTCGAGGAATTTAATCCAAACTAGACCGTTTGGTACACCTCTACCCATTTAAATCCTTTCATTAATCATTGACGTTGAGGGTTTCGAATCTATTGTTGTATCTGCTAGACTGAAAATCGATTGGCCTGCCCCATGTAGAAACCAAAGCGCGGACTTTTGGATAGTGTAGCGAAAAATCGATACAAAAGTGTTGTCTGCTAATGTTGATGAACTTTGTTGTCGCGTCATAAATGACTCTCTATACAAACATATACCATAGTAGCGTGAATGATTATGAAAAAGACCGTTAGAATATGCCGACAGAGAACTTTCAACCCCAACTGACGCCATTACTTGCAGAAAATACTGGTAGCTTATATGAGGGTATTGACAGCAGTCAAGTTAGTCGAAGTTGTAGTGGATGTAACTTAAAGCTAAGCCAATCATATGAACACTTGTGCAAGAGTTGTCAACAACTGTGTTTTTAAGATTTTTGAAGGGATTATTATTCCAAATTGATCTCTAGCTCTCAAGTTAGCATCTCCCCACATATATACGACCAATATTTGTTCAATATTACGGAAACAATCGGCCAAAAAAATTTGGACATTCGGCGATATTGGTTCAATATTCATACATAAAAGGAACCACAGATAAAATCAGCAGAATTCTCCGCAAACACGACATAGCTACTTCGTTCGTACCAGAACGTACAATAAGATCGATACTCCGTAATCCGAAGGACCAGATATCACTGGAGTCCCAGGGAGTTTACGAAGTACCATGTTGAGACTGCAACAAGTCCTACATCGGCCAGACCAACAGATGGATCAACGTACGCAAGGATGAACATGAGCTATCAGTGAAAGGAAAAGTTACCACATCTTCCATCTTTAATCACGTATTGGAGACAGGACATAACATCAATTTCAAAAACACAAAAACATTAGCAAGCGATGAAAACTTCTACTCTCGAACAATCAGAGAGGCTATCGAAATTGAGAAACGACCGAGTAGCATGAACAAGAGAGACGACGCCCAAAGATCACCAAGAACGTGGAAATCCATTATATCACTGACCAAAGACAAGCCGATCACACCAGAGGAACAATATCGGACCTTACCTCGTAATTACCCAGACACGATGACAAATGCAGTCGGACCAACGAAGAAAGTGGGAGGGGCCCAGATCAAAGATACCATCAATGAACACCCCTATATATTGAAAAGTAGAACTCGAATTAATTAGTCGAGTTCGGAGATCGAAACTCAAGACATCACCTAGGAGATGGCAAATGAGACTTTGCCGAAACGTTGTGAGAATTATCCTTCAGAAAACCACAGAACACGGAATGAAACCTGAAAAAACAACGCATCATACTTCGTCCGTGAGAATCTTCATGCTAACATATATATATATATATATATATATATATATATATATATATATATATATATATATATATATATATATATATATATATATATATCAAAATACTTATCATTGTTATCGTTTGTTTCGGGAACCAAATCTGCCTCCGTTTTCAAAACTCGTTCACAGATAATTGTCTTCTAGGTTCGTTTTCCTTAATCCTCAAAAAAATTCGATTCGAAAATCTGGAGTAATATCAGAATTGTAATGCAATATTGCTCCAATAGGCTAGCGAAACTGTTGATTCAATATTCTTATCTACTCTCCCAAACAATATGGGACAGATAACGAGAGTCCGATTGAGTTATAAAAAAAAGGTATGCAAACATATTGAAACCTCCATATTTTTGAGCAGATATTAAATTTAATTCAGATATGGTAATTCTGATATTGGACTTATATACCCTACAATATGCAGTACGAATTTATAAACAATATTGAACCAATATTTATATTGAAATGTCGTTTTTACAATATCACCCATATCAGTTTTTCCTGAATTTTCATTTTCTAATTCATGTTTCTTCTTAATTACCAATATATCCCAATAGTGGTGAATTTTATTCTTTTTTTACTACGTTTGTGAATGTTATACTCCAATTTCAAAAGGGAGCTCTGAATATCGGTGTCCCTTTCATCCACAACTGCGAAAACGTCATCAACATATCTGATCCAGACCCTAGGAAAGGATCTGAGTTCATTTTCGTTTTTGTCCCTAACCTAACCATTAAGTACGCATTGAACAGAGACAAGAGGTTTTGCATAATTTCCTTCATGATGTAAGTATTAAATGAAAACCATCATTTGAAACTTTTTGTTACCATACTGAGCTTAGTTAGTTACAACTTATTTTTCAACAGTGCCTTCGGCCCGTCATTCAATTCTCAGTTGACCCTTCAAACACTTCAGTTTGAATAATTGATTGGCCGATACTTCTGAAATTCATCATATATAGCATAACAAGGAGCATATCAAGTAGCAATAACGGTAAGCACATTTATCGATCGATGACAATTGTTATTATTATTGCCTGAGCTTAACGTTCGTGATGGTTATATCGTTTTTTTATACGATCCTATAGCAATTCCTCCTTCGATACAAATACATTAATTTCCATATAATAACTGAAAACTGAAAATTGATGTCAGGGGTAATTCTCAGAGTCGTTTCCGTGACATCATCAACCCTCCGTTAGTCGCGCATAGGTCCAGCGGACCTATGCGATTGTGTTTTTCCTTTATTTATCGAATTGAGATATCGTATTGGGCCTTTATGACATTGTTGAATAGTTTAATTAGATTTGTTTGCCAAAGCCGTACTCCGATAGGAATCGAAATTCCCCGGTTAATAACATCTAAATGGAGGAAAGTACAGTTTTAGGGCCGTCGGACCTATAGCGCCCACTTGCATTATTATATTTCTGATAATTCTGACACTATTACTGTTTACTGCTCTGTACGTTCCGTACGTGCTTGTGAGTTTTTTCCTAAAATTTTTTTGTTCTAAAATTGTTCGTCAAAGCCGTACTCCGATAGGAATCGAAATTCCCCGGTTAATAACATCTAAATGGAGGAAAGTACAGTTTTAGGGCCGTCGGACCTATAGCGCCCACTTGCATTATTATATTTCTGATAATTCTGACACTATTACTGTTTACTGCTCTGTACGTTCCGTACGTGCTTGTGAGTTTTTTCCTGTGGATATTTGTGTGATAGTTTATTTATTATTACCAGTGAGTATTTGAATAAATTTTAAAACATAAGAAAATATTGCGGACCTTGTTACACAGAAACCAAAAAATAATGTAAAAGTCAATACTCACGTGAGGAGTACAATAAATGTTTACCAAAAAAAATGCCAGGAATGTATTGGAGAAACTTCAAAAGAAGAAGTAGATACAGAATAAAATTTTGACTGTACGTTGTGCTTTGAATAAATATCTTTGTACCAAAATTTTCGTTTTTCTCTTTAGTTTATTGATTGTATGACATGATCTCATAATAATTAGAAATAATGGTGACCTTTAAAAATTTTGATGGTTTTTCAAATAGTATACCACAAGCAATATCTCTATATTAATAAATATAGACATTTTACGTCGTAGTTCGATGGAATACATCGACAAACAATGTAATATTGGGCTTTAGGTCCGCCGGACCTAGCGCGCCTAACCGCGTTACGTTAAGCGGCGCGCCTAACGGAGGGTTAAGCTTCATTGACAAAACATAATCAATAGTTGAATACAACCTTAGAAATAATAGAATAGATAGGGCTGCCAAAAGAAATACATATAATTCGATATTTCATTCATAGGAGAATACAAAATGGCCCTCTGCCATGTCTAGGACCGGTCAACGTCATAAAAAAATTAACAATTTTTTTTTTCTAGGTTACTGTAATGATAAGTCTCCCGTGTTCTGATCTTTTCTCCAAACATGGGAGGGGTGGAAGAACTATATGAAGAAGAAGTGCTGCCTTTTTCAAACAGTGGACAATATGGCGGCAGCAGCGTTTGAAAGTTGCCCTCCGCGCAACCGATTTTGCGTTTCAATTCGGTTTTATCAGCAATCGGCCGGTTTTGTTCGATTTGTATTATTCAAATACTCCAGCCACTACCACGAACAATGGATTTAACGTGTCGTTGATTGTTCAAACAGATGAAATCGCATATTTTATGCGTTTTTTTTTTTCAATTTTTCAGCAATCATAACTGTTATTCCATTGGTCGAGGTGGTGACTGGCGTATTTATATAATACAAATCGAAAAGAACCGCTTGATTGAAATCAAAATCGGATGCGCGGAGGGCGACTTTCAAACGCTGCTGCCGCCATGTTTTCCACTGTTTGGAAAAGGCAGCACTGCATTTCATATAATCCTACCCGTCTCCTGTTTGGGAAACAATCACAATACGGGGGACTGAACATTACAGAAAAATTCTGAAAACAAAAAATTGTTAATTTTTTTTATGGCGTTGTTCTCCTATGAATGAAATATCGAATTATATGTATTACTTCTGGGAGCCCTATCATTATAGGTTCGGTGTCGTGGCATCTTGGACTATAAGGAATTCAGGCGTCGTAAAGTGAATGACCTACCAACCTCTTTGGCCTAGCAACCAGATTTTATAACACATACCTTGAGTAATCAATAAAACCGGATCATGCAAAAAACCTGATTAAAAAACACTGTTGTGTTCGATTTTCTCTAGACAATTTGAACAAGCTCCTACCCGTGTTCCACTATATAATAGCTTCTCCAGGCTTGTGTGATCATTATAACACGCCCGGAGAAAAACGTGTAGTGGTTTTGCGAACTGTCCAGTGATAATCACACTAAGAAGTATTCTTTAATTACTTCAATATGGTTTTATGATATATGCTTCCTCTTGAAAGATAAACAAATAAAATTGCGTTACTGCTTGAAATCACAGATTATGGGTGCCCCTCTTTGCTCTCCTCTCCCGTTTGGGGGGCCGGGCGCCGGGGGGCGGGGGAGAAACAAGTGTAAATAGGCAATTCCTGTGATGGTTGTTAATCCCAACTATTCAACAAAATGGATGGATTGAATGAATATGTAGGAGCTACATATTCAGAATACAGTATTATCGACGAGCTGATAGTGGATTTTCCATATTTCAATCTATCGATACAAACCCACCAATAATAAAAATTTCTCGACACCAATTACAATACATCTCATGTGCGAGAAGCAGTTTTCTTCGGAAAACATGGCGTCACATATTCTAACACGACTTACATTATATGATCAAAAGAATACATTATTTTCTGTAGCTTACTTGGAATTCTAAGAGAAATGAGAGCATTATGTGAGTGTTCTTTCAATAGTGGCAGCGTGATTTCCGAAAACTGTACTTTGAACACAAAATATGTATTTGAAAATTTATTTCGAAAAGATTTCTATGTTATGTTGGTTTGACTCACTAGGATTTCACTAGGTTTTCGGAATAAACGATGACTTTTCTGTACATTTCTCGAAAAACAAGGTCTTTATCTACCACTGAATTAAAAACAGCTCATGACTCGCAGAAAACTATTTCGAAATAAATTTCAAAGTTTTACTTCAGAGGATAAAAGAATTCAAAAACGCATTACATGTCAGATGAACGTCAATAATAGTGTATTATGCAACGATCATGTATTAATAACCGTTACAAGAGAGTTGCATACGCTATTTTATCTACACCCGATAAATAGTGAAGAACTACAAATATTATATTTATATTTGTATTGCACACATTGATACCAATCAAACGAATTTCTTTGAAAAATTCTACAAATTTGTAATTATGGTATCACTTTGAGAAATAAAATTATGAGAAATGAAGAGAAAATCAAAAATAAAAAAAAACAAATTACTCGAGGCCGGAATCGAACTCACGTCTCTTCCAACTAACTGATATAATCTCAGCGCCTTAGGCTGGATTCAGACAGATCCGAAATTCGATCGTACGACGATCAGATAGCTTTCTGATTTGTTTGAATTTAAATTCAGACCAATTTAGACCAATCAGAAAGCTATCTGATCGTCGTACGATCGGATTTCGGATCTGTCTGAATCCAGCCTTAGACCGCACGCCTACGAAGAGGTCAGAAAATTTGATTGAAAAAATAAAGAGATAAATCATGCATTTTTCAAATGAAGAATTTATTCATTCTAACTGTATGTCTGTCGGTGAAGGTGTCGAGGGTGATTCCCCCTTATCGTTGGTACAGACATTTTGTTATGATTATCGAAGTTTGGCTATATTCTTCAAAAATGCAATACCTTTACCGATTTTGACTTGACGAACGTCAAATGCAGAGCATGCACATCACGCTTGATTGAAAAATAATGGGTTTCTATTGATTGAAAATCTGTATCGTATTATTTCATTATAAAATAGGTTGTGGGCATATAAGTGTATTATTAGAGTACGGGTTTGAATAAAGTGAATTAACAACATCACAAGAAATCAGCGATCCAATATCGTCACTCCCAACTGGAACTAAATAACCGCCATGCAGCGCCCTCGGTTGCTGTTGACCCTGAGCTTCTAAATCTTACGCAGGGAGGCGACTGTTACATTTCTTTGAATGAATTATCCGCTAGTTCTGGTACATGAAATTAATTCAAAATATTTTATTTTCATGATACCAAAACAGCGGATAATACGAAACCTCTGTATTAGGCTTTTAGAATCACAGAAAATCAATTTTCAAATGTTTGTGTTGATGCACAGGGCAGCTCCTCTTGGTCCCTTAATAGCTCTGTTGAAGTAACTCGAACATTCGTGCCTGCATAGACCTAATGAGGTCCGGCCGTCCTAGGACCCTTCGTAACAATACAATCTCCTAGCATGTATACGATTCCTAGTACAAATATTCATGATTTTTTTTCCTTTTTCACAGGCATGGGTTGTAATGCAGCTAAAAACATGCCCATAGAACATCTGAATGGTAACGAAGACGTTGCAAACGGCGCTGCAGTAAGAGCACCTTTGGAACCCTCGCCCGAAATGCCCCCCTTGGAAGCAGATGATCTCCAGGTGGAATTATTGGATGTTAGCGTTAATAATATTCAAAAAGCACGTGAGTTGGACATTAATAATGATTTCAAAGGAGTGGGTGATTTCCTGGTGAGAGTTTCCTCGAAGAACTTTTTTGGTTTTTTGGTGACTTCTCTTGCTGTTTTTTACCTTAAGCAAATCACCACTTACTGTTAAATTTTTCTCACTTGATAACACTATATATAACTTTCTTTGTATTATGTTGAACAGTAGGATTATTGAAAGTGTTCCTTCACTTTTCCCATACTGGCTGAACTCTTGATGTATATTCGAAAGAATTTTTTTTATTATTTTATTTCTATTTCAAAAAGAATTCATTTGATTTCTGGGAGTAGCAGGATAAAGTGATGAACACAGACGATCAAGACCTCAAAAATAGACTGTTTCTCCTACCTTTCCGATTGTTCGTCTTCTACGAATAATATCCAGGCTTTTTGAATTTTTTCTCCGATTAACAGCAAATATTAATTTTACATAGACCTATCCATCGGTAAAGTATCACTTTTCCCGTATAGGCAGCAAAGTAAGGACTTTCCTGCCTAGGCAGCAAAAGTTATACTTTGTTGATTGATATGTGTCTGGAGGAGTAAGTACTTCTGAGTCGCTACCACTGTCTATAATGTTGTGAAACTATAATTAGACCCAACCCCACACAACCCAACAACAAAAAAAAAAAAAAAAAACCACAACACAACCCGCCAACCCCGCCAACCCCAAAAACAAACAAACACAAAAAAAAAAATCTCAATTTTTGTCTATGATATCCATGTGGAGGAGTCGCATAGCAATTCCCAACCACTCCAACACTTGCGATTCGTCTATCAAATTTGGTTTTGATTCATCATCCTTCGAAACCACTGTCTGCTGATGAAACGTCAAATTCTAAGCTCCACATATGCTGTAATGTGATGTATAATGGGTCCTACCGACTACACGCTCATGAGCATAATAGATTTATTATTATTATATTACGGGGGTAGATATTACTATTATTTATATTGTTTTTCGTTTCAAACAAATCTAGTCGGGTCCGTACTCCCCACTGCTCCGACCCAGTGGGCGAACGCGCTAGTATAATTAACCTAATGACCACCATATTTAATTATTATTCATCATAATAAAGATTATATTTGGTGGAGTTCGACTGTAAGTTACATCTCACCTCCACTATGAGTCATGGATCGCCTCCGTTGGATAAAAATTCAATATCCTACATATATCATTATGAACAATCGAAGAAAAAATTATGTGTTCAACTCGGCAGCAAAGTATATTGATTGCTTTAGTTGAATCAGCTGCGGCAGGCAATATACTACTTTGCTGCCTAGTAAAACAAATAACTATTGTCTGTGTGGATATTTTCTGAACGATAAGAGTAGAGAAATGACCAAGTTGTGGCAAAGTTGAACTCTATTGAATAATATTAAAAGTAAACTCTTGAATCTCTTGGTTCTGGAGGTACATGAAAAAAAATAGAATTCTAATCATTAATTTTCAGAAGGAACTTTGAATTACAATATATTATTTATCAATATACTTATCGTTGACTTTGCGGAAACCAAATCCGCTTTCGTTTTCAAAACTCCACTAAACGCTAAATGTCAAAACTCAATTTTCAGACATTCGAAAGAAACTGTTTTCGAAACGAAAGTATTTTTTATCTTTGTTCTTCAGCTGATTTTCCTACAATTTAATCATGATCCATGTATATTTGGATGAATGAATACTGAAACTTAATTTCAACCGATGAGACTCTATTAAACTAAACTTGTTTCCAATATAATGTAGCTATGTTGGAGAGGTTTATGAATCTTTGGGTGACACATTTTGTATCAGATGAGCTGCAAGAATGAATCAGGTAAAAGCATATTGGGTTTTTGCTTTTGAATCAATTTGCTATGATACTGTAATAACTTTGATAGCGGTGAGGAACAATTAAAAAAAAATGCTTATTACCCACTTACTCACTTATTAAGTTACGACAGAAACCCAATTTTGAGTATTCACTTCATCAAATCCTGTCATATTTCCAGTGGAATTTCAAATTATTTGTACAATACAAAATAAAAAAGCAACACGATTACACACCCAGAGATAGAAGTTTGGATAGCCATGTTTATTTCATTTTCGTTTCGAATTCATTAATCAAACACCTGGGAACTGAATTCAAATTGATATCATGTAAAATCTAGAGGAAGTTTTCTCCTGGCACAAAGGAAGAGGGGGGAGTTACGCTTCCTCACCCGATTTCCTTGTAATCTACCAAGGTAACTTGATCGACCCTTGATATTCGTAACTGTGTAACTTCAAAACTGTTAATCTGTCTGAGCTGTATGGCAAAGAACAACTATTCATTCTCGGCATTTAGTTCTTTTAGCCGGAGTTTTATTGATGATTTGAAAAATCAGCATCAGTCGAATTCTTCAATATGCAAAAACCAAAAAAACTAACCGATAGTTGCGTTTTCATTAAAGCTGGCTATTATTCCATTGTTGAGTATGCTGGTGATTCTCTGAATGAATGTGGAAAAGAATGTTCCCACCACCAGCTGGAGTCATTTTGGAGAACTACTAGAGTTATTTATATTTGCCAATAATCATTATTATTTCAGCGCAAGGTCTGTCATTCGAAATCGCTTTCGAAGAAGATAATCCAGAGGATAGTATAGTCAAGAAGCATCCGCCGAAGAGGATTTTGGAACGATTAGAAGAACCTCCGACCAGTCCAATTACTTTGGACAAACTACAAGAGAAACTGGATGAGGCTGAAATCAGGAGACAGCAGGTACGCAATACATAGTTATTTCCATGAATCCCTCAGGAAAGTTGTCACATATATCTGATGGATGTTTTACGTAGATAGGACTAAAGAAATAAAAGCTTCATAAACTATGCATATGATTCAAGGTGATTAATTGATTATTAATAACTGGAGACGGAGATATAATCTAAATTGCATTTTTTTTCTGTGAAAGGGACAAATTTTAACCAAACATTTGTTGTAATCATCTTGTAGAAAAGAAAAAAATGCTTTATCACTTACTTCGAAGTAAAGAAATATGCTTCAAAATACTGAAATATGGTAAAAAATCTTCGGAGATTCATAGAATAGTTTTTGCAATATCGCTATTTTTATTATATACGTTCTTTATGAAATATCATTATACGAATAATAATGAAGATACAATAATTTACCCCCCCCCCCCCCCCCCAGAGGCCCACTCCGAACCCTAGCCCCGGAGAATTCGAACACTCTCGGGGCTCTCTCGAGATTCTCAAGGACCAGCATATACGGAACAGGCTTCGTCGCGGGGAGAAGTTTTTATTCGGAGAGTTGGTTATTCGGAAGTTTGTATTCAGAGCTGAGTGGAGCGAGTTTAGTAGAGCTAAGTGGAGAGAGTTTTGTTATTGCTAAGTGCGAAGGTGTAGGTTTAGTACAGAGAGTTTAAGTACCGAGCATTGAAAAGTTATCGGAGTGATTTAAGTGATTGTGTTGTATTGTATTGTGATAGAGAGTTATAATAAAAGAAGTTCAGTGTTGTCTGGTGTTTTAATCATCGAACCCAACGATAAATCCTAACAGTATGGAAACCTCCTGGAAGAGAAACCCCTTTTCTATAAGAGTTCTTCATTGTAGACCAACAATGTTAGTCAACAACCTCGGTTTCATTGAATTTTCTGTGCACTTTCAGTGTCTTGAAACCAGTTCGTTCATCTGATAACTAAGTCGCAAATCATTTTTGGCAATCGTTATTTTTCCTTCAATATTATGCAAATTTTAAACTCTTTTCCAAGTTTTAGAGTAAGAAATTACTCTATCAACTTCAAAAAAATTGTCTTTTCGAAGGTTTTTCACTTCTCTGCCAGGTGATCAACTTGAATAGTTTATGAAATGCTGTTTTAGCCACTTCCATTGTTTAAATTTGATCATCTATCACATACCGTAGGCATTATTGATATGGATTCCATTTCTATAGAGATAGATACACCATTACCATTTGAAACATTCATCAAATATATATGACAGCAAGTGTCCTCAACTAAGCTCAAATATTTTTTATTTTTTTCCGAAATATTTCACTATTTTTTTACATGGCATTACGTGCAAATTTTTCTCACACTCATTTATTGTTTCACTCAATGTCCTAAAGGGTGTTTTATTAGACGACTGAAGAAAATTTTTGTTTTAGAAAATATGAGTATGGCAAATTGAAATCTATTTCATTCATATTCACAGAATCATCGACAAATTTCCATAGTATGACGATATTGAGAGGGTATTTTGTCCTATCTCAATTCAAGATTTTCCAATCTGTCTTCCAGCACTTGATTATTTTAGAGAATGGAACCGACAGAACAAGGGTTATTAATATGTGCCGTTTTTGAGTATACATTGAGCATAACTGAACGCATTCTACTATATGTTTGGAATAAGAATTCTCTTTGCCAGTTCATTTTCTGCGTTAATATATTATCTGTACTCAAACTCCTTGCGATTGCCTGGTCGGGAATATACAGTGATTCTATATGCAAATCTAGACGAAAGGGAACCCACAAAACCCCACAAGACCCACCATACTTTTCTTCAGATACTTGCGGCCCGTGTCCAATCAGCAAAGAACAGAGCCGAAATGAAAAACCAGTCGAATGTCAACAGCAACCCGGCAGAAGATGAAGATATCGACTTCTTGAAGATTCCTCCTGAAGATTTCACTCTACCAACGGAGCACGTGTAATATTTACTATTAAAATAAATAAAATGAAACAAGGAAAACTGTTTCTTGTCTGCAAAAATGAGTTAAGCGATGATAGCACAGTCCTGATGTAGGTATAGGTAGTTGTGTTTTCGTCAATAGTTAAACTACTACCATGTGGTTGTGAAAATTCCGGAATTTTATCTTCAGCTAGAATGTTGTTCTGCTAAGGAAGTGAAAATATGGCTTCTATCATAACTTTTATCAGAGATTAAAAATATGAATCTGCAATGAATCAAAGTGAAAAAAAATATAGAATATATTTTGTGAAAAAAGTCAACTGATGTTATAAACAAGAAATGAGATTGGATAAAATCTTATTGAAGAATCTTATTATTGAAATTGGATTTTTTCCTCTTTAGTCCACTTCCATTCAATTCTCCCGATTTGTTTACTTATCAATTTTTATTCTGGTAGAATATTTCCATCGTATGTTAAAAATCCCATATGAAGCGGGACATTTTCGATCAATTACAGCGATAAATTCCCGGCGGGACATTTTCGGGCTGGTAAATACCCGGTAGGTATCGAAAAATACCCGCTCGGTCCGTGTATCTATAGTAACGATTGTTAAAATGTACATTTGTCATCTTGACAGGCATGAATACTGAATTTTAAACGTCGTTGTTTTAACTCCGGAAATGTTCTACCGAATTACACTCGTGCATCAAAATAAACCTGATAATTTTTCATTCAAGCATGTTGTCAGTAAAAAAACTGCATTCGGTTATTTTCATATTTTGCTAAAAGAGCCCTCCTCCTTCGGAGTCGGGCTCTTTCGACAAAATATGAAAATTAACTCATGCAGTTTTTAGACAACATGCTTTCATGGAAGAATATCGGTAATTCTGAAGCACTTGTGTAATTACTCCCGAATAATTCCATCGTATGTCCCATATGAAGCGGGACATTTTCGATCAATTACAGCAATAAATTCCTCGCGGGACATTTTCGGGCTGGTAAATACCCGGTAGGTATCGAAAAATACCCGCTCGGTCCGTGTATCTATAGTAACGATAGTTAAAACGTACATTTGTCATCTTGACAGGCATAAATACTGAATTTTGAACGTCTTGTTTCAACTCCGGAAATATTCTACCGAATTACACTCGTGCATCAAAATAAACCTGATAATTTTCCATTCAAGCATGTTGTCAGTAAAAAAACTGCTTTCGGTTATTTTCATATTTTGGTAAAAGACAAAACATGTGAATGAACTCATGCAGTTTTTAGACAACATGCTTTCATGGAAGATTATCGGTAATTTTGAAGCACTTGTGAAATTATTCCCGAATAATTTCATCGTATGTCCCATATGAAGCGGGACATTTTCGATCAATTACAGCGATAAATTCCCGGCGGGACATTTTCGGGCTGGTAAATACCCGGTAGGTATCGAAAAATACCCGCTCGGTCCGTGTATCTATAGTAACGATTATTAAATTGTACATTTGTCATCTTGACAGGCATAAATACGGCCCTTAGATTCTATTTCACGAATTCGATTGTCGAGTAGCTCAGACTGTAGCTGTACCGAAAATATACGCATATTCTTAACAATTCGATAATTGAATTCGTGAAATAGAATCTGGGGGCTGAATTTCGAACATCGTTGTTTTAACTCCGGAAATATTCTACCGAATCACACTCGTGCATCAAAATAAACCTAATAATTTTCCATTTAATCATGTTGTCAGTAAAAAAACTGCATTCGGTTATTTCCATATTTTGCTAAAAGAGCCCTCCTCCTTCGGAGTCGGGCTCTTTCGACAAAATATGAAAATAAACTCATGCAGTTTTTAGACAACATGCTTTCATGGAAAATTATCGGTTATTTTGAAGCACTTGTGTGATTACTCCCGATCATTTTTGTCAATTTCACATATATAATATCATCAAAAATGTACTTTTGAATTCAGTTTCGACGTTATTTTAACAAATCTTTATTCATTCTATCAAATTTCTGACTCTACAAACCACTGAACGGTGCCATGTGTAATGGTTTTGTTGTCAATAAGTATTGTGATATCAGTAAAAAAGTTTTGTATGGATAGAATGGGATTTATTGGAAGTAGATGAACGTAACTATGGTGATGATTCAAATCGAATGTAAGAACGTTGTCAACGTTTGTGGTTGATGTCTGTCATTGAATTGATACAAGAAACAACAGTCTATCGTTCAGCAGGTAGGAAAAGCTTAACATTCCTGGACGACTGTGAAGATTGCTAAGTCGAGGCGCCAGCCTGGACACGGAGTCAAGGAATGTGGCTTTTCCTAAGAGGTACACACACTATTTTTCCGCAAATCGTTTAAAATTCGACAGATAATTATAAATTTTCAAAAATCGCGAATAATTTGATTCACAAATGAATGGTGCCTCGAAATTCGTGATGAAAACACTTGGGTTACAATGGAAACTGTTTTCAATCATTTATGTACAACACTAAAAACTGTAAGGGAATAACATTCCCTTACAATAAGGAAATCTTGACTAAGTACTGTTTGAACGTCATTATTTTGTGGTGCATCAATATTTGTTCCGTAGTTTTCTGGGTTTGTAACCTACCACAATCTGAAAAAATAATAATTAATTATGGAATCTATACAAGTGTATAAGGGCAGATATTTAATCTACCCAAAAAGTTGCTGCGTCTATTGAAAAACAGTTCTTTCTACACCTTTTCCACTTGTAATTCAGAAGATATCAATTGTAATTCAGAATAGTCAACTGTAATTCAGATCTTGTCAATTGTAATTCAGAATTTGTTAATTGTAATTCAGAAAATATCAAATGTAATTCAGATTATTTATTCAATGGAGACAATCAGACCGTTAGATAGCGACAGATTTTGGTGCCCCATTTTCGCATACAAGCCTCGAACAGGGTTGAAAAGGACATCGATTCTAAGTATAATGAAGGGAAATTCACGCGTGGCTCATGGGGAGAACATATGAAAAAATCGATTTTCCGAAACAGAAATCAAATGATTTCGGCGCCCATTTTCCCACATGTTCACTGAAATACAATTACTGTGTTCTTGCTTGGGGCAGCCGCAGTGTATCAGTTATTTTCTCTACATATATGTCCATTATAATTGTGAATTTTTTGTATATTCTTTGTGTTGTATGAATAAATATCATTAATTCATATTATTGAATCGAATAGTAGCAAAAAATACCCAAATATTACATATTCAAACTTATTGAAGCTATAATATACCGCCTAAGTAGAAATGATATCCGAATGAAGATATCATTATTTACAAGTTAATGATAACACTGCATATAATATAAACATTTCTATAATATTTTGCAGCTTTTTCATGCATAAGTAATATGGTCATGTGTGACACTCAAACCATACGTTATATAGTAAGTTATATAGTAAGAATCACTTTTTCTCAGAAATATGCAGAAGTACTGGTGTGGGAAAATAGTAAATATCAATTTTTTCCCTATTGGTGTTTTTGCAGTGTTTTCAGAATTGTCGTGCCAGTACTGAATGCCTTTTGTGTTCTTGATCAAACGTATACGTCTGCATATCGTTCATTTTCTGAATTACAATTGACAAAATCTGAATTACAATTGATATCTTCCGAATTACATTTGACTAATCTGAATTACAATTGATATTTTCTGAATGACATCTTATATTATCTGAATTACAATTGGAAAAGGTGTAGATAGAACGAGTCCAATTAGTCAGCAACTTCTCGTATAACTCGAATTTTTCATATAAAAAAAAATAATAAGAACCAATTTATACATGAAAATACTTATCGTTAACGCTTCGGAAACTAAATCCGTTTCCGTTCTCAAAACTTCTAGGCAAATTCCTGTTCAAATGCAAATATCTCTTGTAGGTAATCTTCGTAATTGACGTTTGTCAAATTATTTCAAATTTGACATAATTTGACAAATGCCAATTACGAGGATTACCTACAAGAGATATTTGCATTTCAATAGGAATTTGCCTAGAAGTTTTGAGAACAGAAGCGGATTTAGTTCCCGAATCGATAACGATGAGTATTTTCATATATAAATTGGTTATTAAAATGAACAATTTGTTCAGGCCAGCCTCAACTCACCTACACTGTAGGTTGACGGACTAACACCTATTAGAAAACAACTACTCCCTGGCTAATACCACGAAGGGCATTGGATTACATCCAACAGGTGTTAGTGTAGGTGAGTTGAGGCTGGCCTGAACAAATTGTTAATTTTCTGAATATTTGATTCAAAGCCAGTCTTCAAGCTTCCCATGAATATTTGTTTTATTCGTATTTTCCTTGTACAAGGAATCGGGGTTATGCGGATATGCTCTTGGTTAGTACCTAGTCTACGGGCAGATGGCACAGCAACGGCTATTTTGATAGTTATTTGTATCAGCCTAGGTCTAGGGAAGATACTCTACTCGAATAGGATTTTTTAATTATGGGAAGTCATCAACTTATGTTGATGATGGCACTGCCTTGCATTGACCAGAGGCCAAATAGCCCGAATCTGGTCTGCAAGTGTGTCCCGTCCCAATAATTGAAGATCAATTCTGGTAGTTGTATCGCCAAGAGCATATGTGGAATTTATTCTGTGAAGAATCCCGCACTAACACCTGTTGGATGTAATTCAATGCCCTTCGTGGTATTAGCCAGGGGAGTAGTTGTTTTCTAATACGTGTTAGTCCGTCAACCTACAGTGTAGGTGACTTGAGGCTGCCCTGAACAAATTGTTCATTTTTAGAATATTTGATTTAAAGCCAGTCTTCAAGCTCCTCATGAATATTTGTTTTAAATTGGTTCTTATTATTATTTTTTTGATAGGCAAAATTTGAGTTATACGAGAAGTTGTTGACTGAAGACCTGCCAATCAAAATAGGGAAATTGCAAATGGAAACTCATAAAATGTGACAAATTATATGAAACAAAAAAATATAAAATAGAAATGATAAATGAGTTTTCGAAGGAAGTTCCAGGTGGATTGTCACCACTCATCTTGAAATTTCAATTGAACACTGTTTATTATTTCTATTATATTTAACTTCTTGCACTTGTTGCGTAATTATCGTCTGTATGAGTAGGTAAGTGTCCCAAAGGGAAGCATATTAAAAAAAAAGTTCGTATTCATCCTTTTCACACCGCTTATTTATCAATAATTCCACTTCTCATCCAAAAACACCAAGAAAATTTGTTCAGTTCATCTTTAGATCCACATTTATTATCGCTTTCAGTTTTTATACAATTGCTATTAACATTATATTTATGATACCCGTAAAATTTTCAGTGATCAACTCCAGAAAAATTAGACATTTGATATCGAGTAAAATATTCACAAAAGTTCCTTATTCCTATTCAGTTTTGAATATAATATTGTGTAATTTCACTGGAGTGCAAATGGGATGATTTTAATGAAATTTCTTTTATATATAGTATATAAAACAACTTTTTATTTATTAACATCATTTACAAACTAGTTTGTTATCGAGAATAGTAAATTTTACAAAAGTCTCATCCACGAGTATATGTTGTACAGTAGGGTATTCTGCAGGGTGTTCAAGACAGTTATCTGCTAGTCAGTTATTCGAGATGAACACCCTGTATATCGTGTGCGTGAATCGTTACATTATGAAAGTCCAAATGGGGTCATAAAATACAGAAATCAAAAGAAGCGGGCTGTTTATTTCGATTTTCATTTGATTTCTTCACATTGAGTACAACATCAATAAGAAAAAGTTTTCATGTTCAAATACTAAATCTTGTAAGTATCGCATTCTGAAGATGGAATAATCAGCAAAATGACGAGGAGACTGTTTTTATTGAACGGTTTGATATCGATGACGAACTTTTGTTTAAGTATATATAAACACTATGGATTGTTTTTGAGCTATCAGTTGTTGACCAAGCGGCAGCGATAGGTTTTCCTAGAAGTTTTTTCACAGTCTACTTTAACAGTGTGCCCATTTATTTTATCATAAGATTGACGAACATTTATGAGGCTGTTTGTGACTATACAGTGAGTTGCAACAAACGTATATTATGGGTTTTACATGGAGTGAAGCACGTAATTTTTCTGCAGATTATGCTTCATTACAGCTTGAAGTTGACAGTCTGAAAAATTGGTCTAAAAAAGATGTCACTGCCGCAGGGTCTATCTATGGTTATGATTTTTTCTGGAAAATTCAAATCACTATGCATAATAGTAGAGGTTTCTCGAATGATGCTCATTTCTACACCTAACAAGATTCAATTGATTACAACAGACCATTGTCATAAGTATAGTTTGGCCAATTTCAATTCATCTCTGTGGATGAGTAGCGTAGCTTCTACTTGTCCCGGCACACTGAGCAATAACCAGTCGTAGTTAAAAGAGTTCATGAAATAATTCAAAATGAGTCAAGTATTTACTGAAACATAACATTTTGAATGCACAATGTCGCCGGTCTCAGAAAAAATGTAAAATTGGCCAGTCTGTATATTAAAGAAAAGGAAATGCAGCACCCAGAATTTTCATGAATATTATTATTGAGCTCAAAAATAAATTCAGTAACGCACTACAGAAAGATGACCCCTCAGCTGTAGTTGATGCTTTGTTTCAAAATTTTTCATCAGTTCTTCACCTAGACCACCACGATCATATTCTACTTTATATTATACAGGGTGGATAATGAATCTTATTTGGTAAGGGGTGGTCATGAGTACAAAAAGTAGACAATCTCTCGGAAACTTTGAAGACGTTTGGAACCATTTCCTGGAAAGAAAATTGCACTCTGTTGGTGTCCATTTCTTCATTAAAAAACAACAGTTATGATCAAGCAGTCATTTTTCTGTAAGATTATCATTTGTACTTTCAGTGATGGAACAACATACTACTTTACACCTTCGAATAAAAGCTGTATTTGCTAACTGCTTTTCTGCCCTTTCGACATGAACAGAACCGGTTCAATTGTTTATAAACTGATGTAACACAACTTATTGCCTTACATGTAGAGCCAATGATGATGACGCACTCGAAAAAAAACTGCACCCAAACTGTGTATTTGATTATTTGGAAGGCTGGACCGTTGAAATTCTGGAAAAAGGTGGAGTTGTGTTATAGGAAAAACCAGTACAGAAGAACATACTGTCAATCAAACGAAAAATTCTGCTGCGGTTCATTCCTAATAAGGATAATAAAGATATTATTTCATTCAACTCCAAATAATATCTTGTACATGAACGAATAGTATTTGCAAAAGAAGTGAGGTTTCTATCAATATTAAGGATCTTGCAAAGTGGTGTTTGACCCCCTCTTGTATATTATTCAACCATTCTGCTCTCTGGAAACGGAGTATTTTTTTTCAAGTTTCATCTACAAAATGTTGAAAAATTTGAAAGGGGAATATCCCGTATCGAACGGTTTCGTGAGCACCCTGTGCTTAATATTTCTACAACTGAACAATTCCATACTTATTTTCAGAAATGACCTAGGGACATTAATAACCACGTGATGATTTCAGTACAATTTCTTAGAGCACATTGCAGAGGCGAAAGCAGCGTACTTGAGAAAAAGTCTAAATTTTTTTTTCATGCAATGGTCATAATTTTTCTCCAATGTTTTTATTTCAGTATGTTTTAATGTTCTTCTCTCTTTCATACTTTTACATGAAATGGTATGATCGTGTCACTTTTGACATTAGTTCAACAACCAACCAGATATCTGGTTTCTTACTGTCTAATATGCATGAATAGAAACATCTCCATCACTTCCAAAAGCCGGAATGGTATTCTCAATTTATATAATTATCAACTCTCGGCTATAAACATTTCAATTTGATGATGATAATGTTCGAAAAGGCAGAGAAAAACAGTCACCCAGCAAACTTCATACATTTTATATTAGTTAGGGGTCCACAATTTCAGTGTCCACACATTGGTCTTACCACAGATAAATGAAACTAAATCTAACACACAGCCTCTATATTATATATAAATATCATTTGTGTTATTCCGTAAACCTACCACAGACTTGGTATATTATACACATGCAACTGGAGGATATCTGGCGCTTCAGAGAAAATCAAAAAGTAAAGAGCAATTTTGTTTACTGAAATGTAGCTTGAGTATTCGCTTTTCTAGAGTACCATGGTTCCATTCCGAAGTAAAGAACCCTTCAGAAAATTCAAACACTGAAACGAGTAGTCATGCCCTGACTATAGGTTACGATAGAAATAGACTAATAACAAAGCTTCGAATGCCCTTCACAAAACGCAACTTAAGGGATTAGAATTAGGGATCCATTCGAAACAGATTCGTTCTATACCAACTTCAATCAAGCTGTATAGATTTGGTTACCCTAACAACGGTGTGTTTAGTCTGAGAAGCACAGATTGTATTCCGTTCAAGAATAGTAATGAATTGATCAAGACGTTTTGGTCTCACTGTTTTTATTCCGAAGACAAAAAAGTTACATCACATATTTCTGGAAATCCCTGTATTCAAGTGTTTTAACCAGATATGTTCATCCTATCGTATACAAAGGTTAATTCCGAATGGAAAGCAGTCAATTAAAAAGAATGGGGGGATATCTTTTGAAATATAAAAGGAAAGCTGATAAAAATCTCTTTTTCAATAATCGAGATATGACGTTTCTGACCAATTTACGGGACACACTACAACATATTACTTTTATTGTGACACGGGTAGATACTTTCAACATGCATATTCAAGAAAAGTGTAATTACTCTTCTTCAGTAAATTTGAAAATATGAACAAATTGTCTCTGTACATTTGTGAAATTCTTGAAGCTAGAATGACATTCTACCCAACCTCCACATTTGCTTACAATGTTAATTATTTTATTACACGATTTGAGCGATAATACATTTACAAATATAAAAACATCTAGAAAGTTCGTTGAGAGGGGTTTGCGAAGAGGGGTTGTACAATTTGGGGGTAACAGAGGAACACAGGGACGAAGTAATGTGCAGGTTGAAACACCCGCTAAATTTACTTTAGCACCAAATATACAAATTTTTCATTCACGTCAAGTCAGTCTATATTTTGGAAAAGGTCGAGTACATTATGGAGCAAGCTACTGTCAACAGGAAAGAGCGGTCTACAAAAATTATGGATATCAAGGTAGAGAATGAAATATTTCAATGAAGTGAATACTTGAAATGGCAATGAGTGAAATATACAATGACAATGGGATAAATTATCGTGTTCCTGAACAGAAACTATGCAAAATATTCGAACAAGTCCCTTTAGAGAAAACTGCATTTTTCATTCTGATAGTCGATAGGCCACGATTTTTGCATTCCGCTCTTAGTCCATAGGCTCAAATATCTTGATTATTGTGACATCTGAATTTTGAACGTAAGTAGAAGACAAAGTTCATCTCAACACAAGTAAAAAACTTCCGCTTCTACCTATAATAGCTGATGAACCTCAGTTCGTTTTTATATTAAATTCTCTGTCAACAGGAACGAAATATGGAGACAATCAACCTTCTGATGCTGTAGTCCAATACCAGATTGTATATATCAGATGCAGGAGATATAATGCTTTAATTATCCAATTGTTCACACCTGAATATGCTTATCATTGTTTTTTCCACGATACATAAGAAAACTACTCTGATTCCATGATTTCAGGGACAACGTTTCGGTAATCATATTGAACATCTTCAGGGCGCAAATGTCTTGAACGGTTATACCAATTTTTGTTGTTAGTTTGAAAAAAAAGGTCAACTCGTTTTTTAGACCAGGAGTGTGAAGCAAAGAATCAACTGATATTGATATACATATTCCTTCACAAAACTTCAGAAGAATGATGAGTCGATCTTTATGTACATCTACTCAATAAAAATGATTGAAAGTTACAGTTGAATTGGCAATCAGATACCCCTATGAATTTGGCATCAGTGGGAAATTATGGTGGTTCATATTGTATCACAATTAAAATTGTTTGACAAAAAATTCTTTATTGTAACATTCTCTCATTCCTTAGGAAATCCCCTCTCAAAATTTGAAACGTAAAACTCAGTAAATGTCTATATTCTTCGATCCAGTAGTATATTTAACATACAAAAAAGTAGCACTGTGTTAAATCTGGTGATCTTGCAGGCTACTTCATTATCATAGCGATTTTCATGTTTATGCATAATCTACTTCGAGCTTTAATGAAATCAAAACATCGATAAAATTATATGATGAGCCATGAAGGTGTCATTCGAAGCCTTCGAATGAAAATCTCTGTCGATTAATTGTTGATGAATGGTTGGTTCGAAAATCAGAGGTATTAACTTGATGACTATGTAGATCATGAAAGCAAAACAAATTTTTTTAGGTGATCATTTTCAAACAATAAATTCGAAGTATTTTCTCACCTAGAACTAGGTTTTCATATGTGAAAAAAAATTGCTGAATCCAAAAATCTACATACACAGCGCGTTCTATTTGGAATCATGTTGAAGTATATTCCTGGAAAACTGCAGATGATATAGATATTGATTTTGGGCCGCTCAATCCAAACATGCTACCATACAAACCGCTGAAATTCCACATCGATAGAAGGATATTGAGAATTCATCGGGCGAGCATTAACCGGTTTACACCTGATATATGGGATTTTGTGATCTGAAAATAATTTTCAAGAATGCATTCATGAAATGAACTGAATGGAATATATTTTCAACGATGATTCCAACTGTCTCAAGCTATCCTATTACAGGTCTGCTAACCTCAGCAAATCGGAAATGAACAGACAACTGTGTTGCAGATTTTTCCTTTCACTGTTATCCGCAATTGCATTTGATAGTAGATTATAGCACGAGTCAATAATGATAGCTATTATTCTCAAGGAATTTTTACGAATCGAGCCGCGTCAGCGCCGAGGGAGCAGTATTCCGAGAGAAAATTAGTCATAACTGCGAGTAGTATACTCTACTTTATTCACGACTAATTCATTTACCATATTATTCAATTCCAGAAATGTTGTGATAGGAACCGTTCATAAAATACGTCACATTAAAATCAGCTTTTTTTGACCCCCTCCCCCCCCATTGTCACGCTTTGTCACACTTTTTGTGACCCTCCCAAGAAATATTTCGTCACAAAAACTAACCCCCCTCCCTCCTGCTGAGTATGATAAATTCTAAATGATAGTACACAAATTCTGAAAATTAAAAATATTTATTTATGGATGGCCACAAATAATATACATATTTTACATGATCAGAATATTCAATGCTCAATAACACAATGAAACAGTAAAAAATCGCTTTATTTTGTTTCAAGATTAATTCGCATTCTCAATTGAAAATTAATTCGCAAAGATGGAGTCACTATAGATTTGATTAAAAAATCTGACGAGTTTAGGAATTCGTTAGGAGATGTCGCACATGTAGTTTTCTACCAAAATCTACTGAAGATTTCTTTCACACCAAAATTTTTCAACTTTCGGCAGAAATCTACTAAAAAAGAAGATTTCTACCAAAAGTGGTCACGCTGGCTTCTAGCGCTCATGCCAAAAAATAATAAACGGCGAACGTCACGTTGCCGTATACCCCCCGCCCCCCCTTGTCACATGTCACACTCAACCAGACCCCTCCCCACCCCTTGTATGCGAACGTATTTTATGAACGGCCCCATAGGACTACAAGAATGATTACAGGCTATTAATCCCTCGCCATTATTCCCTAAGGAAATAATATATGGCATTGCAGAAACCATATGTATACTACCTATATTATGCATTAGTCGTACATAAAGATAATTATCATTTCTTTCCATATATCTCCCTGTTGGATTCCTTAGAGCTCGGTCATAATTTTCAGTCTATTTTTCGTCATTATTTTCATTTTGATTTCGATGATATGGGTTTCTACATAGAACCATACGTCACAAAAAAGTAAAGAATTGAAAGGAGAAGATCATGCTGCCAAGCTATATTTACTGCGACATCACGTTTCCTGTCTTTTTATTTCTTTACTTTTGCGTGACAGTAGAATCTGAAGATGGCTGTGTGTGAAACGAAAGTCATTGAAATGAAAATGGAATAGATTGTTTGCTGTGTTCGAAATTTAAGAAGAACTTCAAAGATAATGATATTACTGAACTGTATACGCTCCCTCAGAGGTGTCATAACGGTTGTCGACTGTCAACCCATGTACATTAGTCTGTATGGCCACTAGCCCCTATGAACACTAGTCCGTATTATTATTTTTTGGCTTCTATATACTATCCAAAGACGTTTGATCCATTCACAGAAAGGAAGAAAGAGACCCTCTAAAGCAGCTTTATGACACGACAGGAAGTGGTTTACATGGAAATCACCTTTTTATTGCTCAATTTGTGTATCAAGCATTCGAAAATTGACTGGGAGAAGGAAAAAGTCAAAAAAGAATTCCTCAAATACTCACCCACTTGATAGCGATATCGTAATGATGACAAAAATCAAATTTTGTACCAAATTAATATACGAAGTCAACAAAAAATTTGTAAAAGAAGTATCATGAAAAATATTAGCAAAATTCTCTTTTTGTAAATGTATATCTCTCTTAGATGTGCATAATGGTACTCACCTCTGGGTTTGGTGTCCAAAGTGAAAGATACTTGCTTTGTACCAAGTAGTATATTGGGTGAACGATATATACATACCACAAAGAGTATTTGCTAATATGATTGATGTTACTCCGTATGTATGTTATGAGTGCTATGGTAATTTGGTGCTATATATTACTATCTATTAACCGAATTTATAGTTCCGAATATTGAGTGGAATTTCATTAGTTTACTCAATAACTGGCATTCGGTCTTTTCAATATAGTCCTCATCTATAAGAAGCCCTGGAAACCAAGTCTCCTCATGAAGTTGACCAGTTTACGTCAGATTATATCAACTCCCTAAGGTCAGTAAATAGCTCTCTATCCCCTCCAGGAATTTGAACCTTATCAGGACAATGCTCTAAAGATCTGTAACTGAAAATAGGAAGATGGAAGCCAGTCTTTCAGTCACCAGTGCAGCGTTAGCTAGAAATTGAAGTGGTTGACCGATACTTGAGGACTTACACCGCCTTGAACATCAAGATGTCCGTCAACAACTACTATATGTTCTGTACTTTGAGATAGAATGGTCTATTAATTTTCCTAAGTTTGTACTCCAATGAACAGTGTCCTGCTAGTAATCCTGTTACCACTGATATTTTCTGCTTTCTTGCAGTACAAATTTGTATGTATAGGAGCTAGTCAATTCCCCCTATTGGCTTAATGGTCATACAGACAGATGTAAGCTGGTCAGTGGTAAGCTTGCCAATGCCAACACCACTGTCGTGCATCTCCGGAGATATTCCTGATATTCTCTTCGCGTGACTCATACCAGACATCCCAAAGCTCGGCCAAGGATCAAAAGGGTACCTGTAGGCTCTCCCCCACACTCGCCCCGCGCCTCTGTTAATTGTAAAACCCCCTGTTCATGGCCGCCCGATTCCTGTTGTGCCATTTGCACTGCAGAATCCTAAGATATGTTCTCCGAAAACTGGCGTTGCACAAAGCGTAGCACACCGGGTTGATGGTGGAGTTTATGTAGCACAGGTAGTAGAAAAAATCCCAAACTTGCGGCGGCAGGCTGGTGCTGGTCGACGTCATCGGTTTCAGCAGCACGAGGATGTTGTAGGGCGTCCAGGTTATTATGAAGGTGAGCAGTATGGCCGAGAGAGTCTTGGCCGCCTTTCTGTCAGCCTTTTTCTCCTGGGTCTTCTTCTTCTTTTTTCCCGGGTTCTTGGTGGCGTTGGCGAGGGGTGTCCTACCTGCCAGTTGTTTGGGGATGATTTTCGCGTTGAGAGGGATGCGAATGTCAGGCATGGTGGAGGGTCGGCGGTTGATGTGGTTGCTCTGAAGCGAGTTGGGGTAAGATTCGCCGTCGGGCTGGCTTCTAGTAGGTACCTGCAAGAATTATTCCGAATTGATTTGGATTTTTATCAGGTACAGATATAGTTCAGGGAATGAAATATTTTGGCTCGCAATTTTTTCGTCCACCATGGATTTACCTGAAATTTTTACAGAAGGTAGGGAATAGCTCAAGGATCATTTTCTATAGCATGACGCTGAGTGTTGTATCAAAGTCGATGGGGGCGTATCACTTACTTTCTATCGCGAATAGAGAAAAATAGAATATTATACACGACGATAAAATGCTTTTTGTTCAGGAAATGGAGCATTTTGGCTCGCACTTTTTTCGTCCACCATGGATTTACCTGAAATTTTCACAGAAGGTAAGGAATAGCTCAAGGATCATTTTCTATATCATGACGCTGTACGCTAGAGCCTTGGGGGTGGTTGCCACCCCATCACGGAGGTGGAAATTTTTTATTACATTTTAACTGCAGGAATCGACGGAAAAAGTAATTCTAAGAAAAAAATGTTTCATGCGTTTTTTCGTAAGAGTAATATTTCTTGAGCTATTCGAAGTTGAAAATAACAGTTTTTTTGACAAAAAAATCAACTTTTTTGAATGTTTTTTTGCAAATAACTCTAAAACCATGCATTTTATCAAAGTGTGGGAAGGAAAATTGTACCTTTTGAAAAAACAAAAACAATACACATACGAACTGAGATACAGCAAATTAATGCTTAGCTTTTCTCGTCAAATGTATAAATTGGAAGATTTAAGGCGAAATAACAAGAAAAATTTGCATTTTCGAAGAAAGCTCATAGAATCTTTTTTAAATTATTCAATTAGGGCTTTCAAACAAATGAAAAAATGTCTTCCTAACATGAAAGTTGACCGACTTATGATCAAAATGAGATCGGTACCCGCTTTTTTCTACGAAAAAAATCTGTGGAAACAACCTCCAAAGTACCCCTCAACTCAAATTGATCGCCACCCTTCTGTGATTTTTTTTATATATGTACTATTAATACAACCACGAAGTTAAACCATTTTGAAATGCCTAATTTTAGAACAATTGGAGTGTGAAGAGAACGATTTTTTCAATTTCCTGTTTTCAATCCTTTTCTTATAAATATCTCTCAAAATACTTAAGATACGAAAAAAAAACGGAACAGTACTAAATTGAAGCTCTCTCAATGACAGAAATTTCTCTGTCTGTAGATTTTTTCGAAAGTGAATATTCGGCGAGATATAGCCGTTAAACGCCTACATTTACTATCGAACACCACCTGAGTCGAGCGCTTTGAACTCTCCCCATTGAAGAATTAAGGGATCTCAAGTAATTTTATTCACATAGTCTTATAGCTCTTGAAAAGCTCTACGAAATCGTTTCTGTAAAAAAATCAACTAAAATGAAGGAGCTATGCTTGAAGAAACTATCAAATTTTTTTTTGAAAAATAGTAATCTACATAACCGGTATACTCGGCCGTTACGTTATATGTACCACTTTTTCCATCCATATTGGAAGACAGAGAAGAAGAAAAATCTGCTCGCGTGTGTGTGTGTGTATATTTCGTTGATTTCCCACCAGTGTATTCTAAAGTTCGAAGACATATTATAAAAATTTCAATGTTTTCAAGGGTAGTTTACAACAAGAGTAGGTTGAAAGATTATGAAATCAGACACTGAAGCATGAAAAAATCATTATTTAACTATTTTTACCCATATTTAGGTTTTTAATGTTATTTTATAATTTTTGACCATTAGGGTAGTTTTCACCACTAAAAAACAAATATAGAAAATGAACTGGAGTGTGTAATAAGCCTAATCCCAAATTTTTGTACAAGTCGGTGCTGGACGAATATAATATGGGATACCGCGGCATCTATATAGGAAAATGAAATTCAGGTGGATGAGTTGAGGTTTTCATATACAAAAATCTCGACTACCTGATGAAAATTCGGTGTATAAGATTCATGTTATAAAAATAACTGAGCCAACTTTGAAGCACTGTCAAGAGATAGCGATAACACGATAGAAAATGCAGGGAAAATTGGAATAAGTAAACTGAATCATTCATATCTGGTAAAGGCCAATACGTAACCATCACCAACATAATTGACGTTAATGAAATAATAATCAACTATCAGCGAAACCGCTGTCACTTGGAGTACCGCAGATTTCAGTCCAGGGAAATATATATATATATATATATATATTATATATATATATATAAATCTCGTGTCACAATGTTTGACCTCAATGGACTCCTAAACAACTTAACCGATTATAATAAAATTAGCACACCATGTGCAATTCGATCCAACTTGGGAGATAGGATAGTTTAAATCTCAAATTATTGTCGCAATTTTAATTTATTGCTAATTATTTGTCTGTTATTATTTGACAGTCACAATTATCTGTTAACTCCAAATGATTCTAACAGATGTCGATACCTTTCGACTGGGTTGAGTAAGTAATCAATAGATGGCGCTGCTGAGCCCATCAGTCAGCAGAACAAATTGAATCAAGATGTCGATACCTTTCGACTGGGTTGAGTAAGTAATCAATAGATGGCGCTGCTGAGCCCATCAGTTGGCAGAACAAATTCAATCAAGAAATCCAGCTCAAAGAATCAGGACAGCAGAAGGTCATGCACAACCACAAATGGTTAAGATTTGGAAAATCCATGTTTTTCTCATGGGCAACTATATGTTGCGTGTTCACGTGTTGGGAAACCGTCGAATCTATTCGTGTTAGCTAAAGACAGGTTAACCAAAAACATTGTGCACCGATTGGTGTTAAATTAAATTGATAGTATTTATAATTCAAAAAAATAGATATTAATGTTTAAAAGTTTAAGACTGTCTGCCTTGCCTACCTCATTCATGAGTTTAAGCGTCACATGTTATTTACTGTATTATACTGTAATATACTTATATTTGTTATAAAATTAAATGGAAATAATAAATCTGATAAATTTTCATTTTGTACCTATTGATTTCTGCTTAATATCAAGTGTAAGAACATTTTAATTAATTGTGTTCAACGTACTTCCCCTTCAAATCTCAATCCAGTGAATTTGTATACCAACATCAACATTTTCGTCTTTGTTCGTAAATAATTTCATTGTACTAAAGGGTTATAGTAATAGAAAGTCAAATAAGGAGATCACCATATTTTTTTACAAATACCATCTGTGTGAAAAAGCATAGTGGACTCCGTGACTTATGTTCTCTTATTGTTCCTCTTAGATTGTTTACTATAATGTAATATAACAAAAACTTTAGCCACAGCAACGCGTGGCCGGGTCAGCTAGTATATATATATATATATATATATATATATATATATATATATATATATATATATATATATAGATGAATTTGAAATTTCTGTTCCTGATAAAAAGTGTATGAACTTTTCTGACGAAGTAGGCACGATTATAACTAGCTCAGAACAAATGAGTAAACAAATGAAATACGAGCAAACAACGAAATCTTTGAAACGGATGTTTTCGGTTATAATTGCACGAGTGCATAAAAATTACAGGTAATTTTGCAAGAAAGCGTGATATCTAAAAATTGCAAGAGTTTATTTTCATATTTTGGCTCTTTTGAAAAATATGATAATAACCGAATGCAATTTGTATGAGATATCACGCTTGAATGCAGAATTATCTGGTCATATTTTTGCACGAATGTAATTCATAGGAATATTTCACGAATAAAGAAATCCTCAGGGAAATGTTATTTTTTGTTCATTTGTACTTTCCTCTATAGATTGTATGGAGCACTCACCAGAACGCGAAGTGTTTTTCTATTCTTGAAGTCTATCTGACATTTATATGTGTTGTTTACTGACGTCTAGCGATACGGTTTCAAATGTGTTGTTATGGTGACTTGATACAATGCAATTACCGCTGTAAGTTTTCGATAATTGCATTGCTCTTATGGGACATTTTATATATGAGGGAAATATTCCAGCAAATCACTTGTTTTCAGTTGAGATGAAACAGTCGTTATAAAATTTCACAATTATCAACAATCTCTTCATCCTCTTTATATTGAAGGGGATTGTCACCCGCTGTGATTGTCTCAAAGTATTGCATTTTCGGGTATTGAAGACTCATTCCAAAATTCCATTCCCTTATATTCAAGCTGCAAGATATCTATATTCTTGGTTCAGATTCACTAAAAATCTTTCACCATGCTGAGGCGGAATCCAGATTGCGCTATGGTGTCAACTTCTGAGGTTGGTCTACAAACAAAGGTGCAGTTTTCTTGCCTCAACACAACATCATCAGAATTATGGCTGGTATGATTTACTCAGAGTACAGTAGGAAATATGAAATAGTGACATTGCCTTATTTGTATACAGTGTGGTCCACTACGTCTGCAACAAATGGAAAACTTTTTTATTGTCGATTTCTCAGGAAATTTTATTCTTGACAAAAGTTGGTGCATGTTCCAAAACCATACCAAGTGTACCCGAAATGGCTTTATGACAATCACCATACAGGTTAGGCCAAAAAATATAAATTTCGTTCAAGAGTAAAGTACCCTTATTTCAGAAAATATAGAAATATGTTGAGGAGAAAAGTTGCTTAGAATTAAAAGTTATGTTCAGATACGAAGTCATGGCCTGCTATTCGAATTTTTTTTTCTTTTGGAAAATTTTGAATTACCCCCGTATAATACATATTTTTACTATTTTGATTCAATATGTATTTGAAGTAGCTACAATCAAATCGGTTTGGAGTATTTCTTATGAAATTAAAGTGAATTTGTATAATTTACATGGATTTGTATTTTTTCAGGTGACCGTCAACTTCTTGTTTGTTGCAACAATATTTAACAGAAGTCTAAAATAACACAAATACTTATTTTAACGAGGCAAATACTTTACTAACTACATAAAAATATTTGTGTTATTTTATAGTTCTGTTAAATATCGTTGCAACAAACAAGAAGTTGACGGTCACCTAAAAAACACAAATCCATGTAAATTATACAAATTCACTTTAATTTCATAAGAAATACTCCAAACCGATTCGATTGTAGCTACTTCAAATACATATTGAATCAAAATAGTAAAAATATGTATCATACGGGGGTAATTCAAAATTTTCCAAAAGAAAAAAAAATCGAATAGCAGGCCATGACTTCGTATCTGAACATAACTTTTAATTCTAAGCAACTTTTCTCCTCAACATATTTCTATATTTTCTGGAATAAGGGTACTTTACTCTTGAACGAAATTTATATTTTTTGGCCTATCCTGTATGGTGATTGTCATAAAGCCATTTCAGGTACACTTGGTATAGTTTTGGAACATGCACCAACTTTTGTTAAGAATAAAATTTTTTGAGAAATCTATAATAAAAAAGTTTCCCATTTGTTGCAGACTTAGTGGACCACACTGTATAATGAAAATTTGAATCTATGTTTGAAAAAATAAAAGTTGATCTCGTCTCGTCATCTCGTGAGCGTTACTCATACGATTGATACGAGACCTCACTAGAATTGTACCAACCAAAATGTATTCTCAAATTGTTAATTGTACCATTATTTGACATGTTTGAAACGATCTGATATTTAGCTATCGTTCAAAAAAATAAGTGGTCATAGGAAAAATTGTATACATTACTTGGGCGAAAGTCAAAAATGTCGCTTTCTGCACTAGCAATCTAATAAACTCTTATGTACGGTTGTCAAGGATTTTTTATTCTTCTTTCCGTTTGAAAATAAATCGAAGTGGAATATGTTAGTTCAACCGTAAACAACAACACTGTATATGAACACTCGAGCAAGTTGAAAATGGGTTAGGCTGGATTCAGACAGATCCAAAATTCGATCGTACGACGATCAGATAGTTTTCTGATTGGTCTAAATTTAAATTCAGACCAATGTAGACCAATCAGAAAGCTATCTGATCGACGTACGATCGGATTTCGGGTCTGTCTGAATCCAGCCTTACTCATGTTCTATCATCATCCATTATATCATATCAACATCAACTGTCAGCTGACTTCCCAACAAACAGCCGGCGCTCGGCCGTGGCTATGAACCCGGTGGCGGCAACATAGAGCTGAAATATAAGTGAAAATAAAAACAAGTAATGAAATATATTTCATTTCATTACAAGCCATCTAGTAAAAATATCAAATTGACCGAATTCACCTCAGGAATCATTTTGATGGAGGGGCCGTCTTTGCAAGCAGTTTCTTCTGGAAGTCGGATCAGAATAGTGTAGACGCTGTCATTGGAGAGTGATTTATTCGCGAGACGGTCACTCGAAGAGATGCCTCTCGAGTCCCTTGGCGTCATACGTGTGGGAGTCACATTGGTCGGCAGAAACGAGTGATCACGTTGTGTGGAGAAACTCGTCACGTATGGATCTCTGAAACAAAGAGAAAATGGAAATTTAAAGATTTATTCAACTTGTTTGGGGAAGTGGGCATGTCACGAACTCCATTTTTTCCCTGATAATGAAAAACATTTTTATTTCTCTCATCTCTCTCAGAAAAAAAAACAATAAATGAAGAAAAATTATTAGCATTACTTTAATGTTTCGACTTGTTAATTCCAATATATAAGTGTAAATTCCAGTGAGATTATTGAGATCAGTTTTCTTATCTAAGCTGTTACCCTCTTCATTAATTTGTGACATTTCCAAAAAAGTTCTTTTGAAAATGTTTTTTTTTTCTATTTCAAGTACTCTTACATTATCAAAACCCATTCTATGGCCAAGTGGATTAACATATGTGCCAGTGCATAGGAATTTATATTTCTTTTACAATCACTTTTATGTGGAATTATCCTGCCTTGCAGAAGTCTAGACGTTTGACCAATCTATACCTTATCACAGTCATTACAAGGAATTTCATAAACAACATTATAGTTTTGGGTGGTTTCGAGGGGTTTTTTGATTTTGAAAAAAATTTACGGTCTTAACGTTTTTTTGTGCTACTTTGATATTGGATTGTTTCAAGACATTGATCAATTTCGGTATTTTCTAATATACGGACGGCAAAGATCGGTATTTCACAATTGGGTTTGAATTTTCATCAAATAGTTTTATATATATAATACTTTCTGCTTGTAACGCCGGTTCTAAGTCTCCCTAATCCCCAACTCTCATTAAAACGAAGTGAAGACTGAGGATGTGTTGATTGAGGTCTGGTGTTCATAACCATATAAGGGTCCGACGCTGTGGAAAATGGTATCGGACCAGGTGTGGGATTGCTCGAGGTTCAAATGAAGGATTTGTTCAATGGGACTAGATGTGGGATAGCTTGAGGTTCAAATAAAGGATTTATTCAGAGGGACAGTTATGGTTTCCAGGAATTGGGAAGTCTTTGCGAGTCGTTTCGTTTATATTATAACAGAAATTCATATATTCCTTGCCGTGACTGCCTCAGAATTGACACACCTCGACCATATTCAAACTCCACCTTGAAACCGGACACAAAATTGACAATAACATAGAGACCATTGCGACAACAAAGCACTCCACTAATTCCTGAATACCTTAACTCATTCCCGATGACGATGAAATGAGTAAGCCTCTGAAGAAGCTGGCCACTCGCGCTAGCGAAACGTCAGGAAGAAATTCCAAAGAACGCCGTCCTGCAAACCCGAAGAAAAGTAGTTATACTAATAACCTCGGCCGCGAAAGCCTTAACCATTTTGTCACGAATGTAATTCATAGGAATATTTCACGAATGAAGAAATTCTCAAGGAATTTTGTTTATTTATACTTTCTCCTCTATAGATTGTATGGAGTACTCACCTGAACGCGAAATGTTTTTCTATTTTTGAAGTCTATCTGACATTTATTTGTGTTGTTTACTGACGTCTAGCGATACGGTTTCAAATGTGTTGTTATGGTGACTTGATGCAATTACCGCTGTAAGTTTTCGATAATTGCATTGCTCTTGGGACATTTTATTTATGAGGGAAATATTCACTGCAATCTCTTAGGAAACGTTTCAGATGTTTACTATATCTTACTTGCAGTAATTAATGTTTTGCAATGTGGAATATTAACATTACCGAATGTTTCAATTTTCACTTGAAAAATGCGAATTCCCTTCAGATTTGTAAGAAAATATTAAAGCCACTCTGATTGGGTTTGGTTTTTATACCCATCTTTTATTAAATCAGAATAGCATTCCAATTACCTTTTCCGGGTGACGAAACGGCATTGAAATTGAAGTGAAGCAACTGAAAGTGCGCTACTTCAATTGGAATTTCCGAACAATAGTTGAGATAACAATCTATACAATGCATGTCAATACGCACGTGTGCAAAATTTTCACGGACTGCTGTGTGGATGTCCACTTCCGACACCAATTTAATTTCAGATTTCAGCATACATCTCACTCCAGAAATGGATGAAATGAACTGATTTCAACACATTTTGTCATCATTTTGTGGTGGATAATTGTTTATTTACAACCATCAATCAATCAATCAATCAAGGTATACTTTATTGTCGGAAGAACAAGGTTCTTAAAGACAAAGCTTATGTACATATAACTAACGATTAGATAAAATTACAAAGAGAAATTGAGCATATGGGTTACACGCAGACAAGATACAGTTAAAGAAGAATAAAACTATATAAAACAATTTTAAAATACAGTAATTACATACTCCTATTCATTGATAGTAAATTAAAATTGTATAGTTGAAAGTTAGACAGAAAGTAAGAATGAATTGTGCTTATAATTAAATGCGTAATAATATCTTTATCAGGATTCAAAAATTAAAACTTAAAACTCAAGTATGTAGAACTTTGACCATCTACAGAGTGGAGATGAAAAATTCATCTAGTTTATAGTAGGCTTGTTGTACTAGTATTTTCTTCGTATCCCTTCTGAATCGCCTGAGACATGTAGTGTCCCTAATGGCTGTGGGTAGGTGATTATGCATTTTGATGCCGTTATGTATTAAAGAGTCTCTAACTAAATTATTGAAAGGTCTTGGTAATCTGATATGATTGCTTCGCCATATATGTAATGCTGTCATTACTAACGTCATTGAAAGTTGGAAAGTGTCACATTACACACCTCTACTTCCCCCCCTCACTTCTCGCCCTCATTTCATCTATTCTAGACTTTTTCTGTCATTTATTGACTATCTGAGATTTATTTATATTGGTGACAATTGTATACCCCGTAGTCACGGTAACAATATATCTACTTAATTATTCTGAGAAAACCGCGTTCTTGGTAATTTGTGGTTAAATGTAATATTTTACATATGTTCAGAACGAAACAGAGATTCATTAATTTAAATCGAAATGTGATGGTTGTAAATAAAATAGTATACGAACCTCGGTAGGAAGTTTAATTCCTTTCTCGAGATCATAGCTAACCTCGACGCTTTGCGTTTCGGTTAACTAACTGATCTCACTACAGAAATGAATCACTACCCACCTCGGTGTGTAATATACTATTCCTCGTCGTTTTCAAGGTTTCAAACCTACCCCAATCTGAAAAAATAAGTATCAATTTTGGAATCTACACAACTGTACAATTGGTTTTTTCTTCGACCAGGTAAATATCTCGGAACTCTCTTCCAATTATCATATTCATAATCAAATTCAGATATGGAGTATTCTTTCGATATTTATGAAAAAGTAAACGGAAATGAACATCATTGAATTCAATATCGAACGATAGAAATTGAATTAGTGATATAAAATAAAGAAAAACCGTGATGGTGACTATGAAGTTAATCGTCTCAGATGTAAGTCCTTCAATTCCACAAAAAAAGTCATGAATTGTGACAATTCAAACTTGACTCAATAAACTAAAAAATATTTCTGATACAAGTTAATTTATTTTGCCTAAATGAAACAACTTGGATATCGTGTTTGTAGTTAGACATATCAGAATTGTGATACAAGGTTGTCCCTAATAAGCAAGTATTTTGTTCCCTATCATTAGTGGTATTCATATCCTACCTTGAATATGAAATCATAATGATTCAGTTGACTGGAATTGCCTACTTTTCCGTTTGGTGAAATATGAAAAAATTAATATATTTCCGGGTGTGAGTATAAAAACGAATTTTTCCTTTGCTTATGTCCTTTTCTAAGCAACTGAAGTAAATAAACAGCTAAACCTTGTGAAGATTTTGTTATTTTAAGATTCCCATGAAAATCAAAGAGGAGAGAAAATGCTAATAAACATTATCTTCGAATATTTGATTGTTTGTCTTGGAAAAAACGTTCTTGGACGTTCTTGGATAAAGAGGTCCAGAGTATCAGAGGGGAACTTTTCTATGAATATATTTTTTTGGGGACATCAGGCTCATATCTGCCTGAGGGTTCTGGAAAATTTCCAAAAAATTCGGCACCTTTTATTCTCCACAACGTACTCTAAATCCCCTGGAGCATGAGTACTGGGTCCTGTTTCATGAAAGGAAAAGTCTTGCAGCTACAAGAGAAACACCAAGAAGCACGATGCTAAATAATTGTTTTTTACTTTTTTTTACCTGTACCTTCATTGTGTTTCTCTTGTAGCTACAAGACTTGTAATTTTATGAAACAGGCCCCTAGTGTCCAGTTCTTCTGATACGAGTGGCGAAGAAAATAGTAAGCAACTCGTTAAGTAGCGTGATGTAGATGGATATAGGCCGATACCACATAAAGTACAAGATGACAATAAAAAGAGCATTAAAGTATAATAGGACAGTAGCCCATTTTTACGTTAAAAACGTTTTTCAAAATCCTACACATCAATGACCTGATTATTTCCAGTTTTTTTTCAGTATTATTATTATTGGTTATTGGAAAGGAAGACTTCCTCTAAAAAATTTAATGCAATTTACACATGGATAACTTTTCCATAACGTTTAAGCGGGGTCTATTTTGTCAAGCTCATTGGAAAACTATTTCAAGTTGAAATGTACATATGAAACAAAATATTGATTAGTCCATCTTCTTCCAAAATCGAAATATCCGATAAAATTGTGAAATCCATTCTTCAAGAAATATCTAACGTTTCTGATCACCAGCAACATCGAGCACCTTCGAGAATTTATGTTGAAAGTAATTTGAATAATTGAAATAGTTTTATGATAAATGATCAATTAATAATTGACTCTGTTGAGAATAAATCCTTCATTAAGTAATATTATGTGAATTATTTTGGGGGTGAAAAAAAAGGAAACATCTACGCACCAATGGAGATGCAGAAATGTCAAGTTTTTTGACAGTCGTACAAAAAAATATGGCAACTCAAAATCTGTAATTCAAAAACTGAATGGAAGTGGCCGTCACTTGAAAATCGATATTAACAAATAATATACAGCTGCCTGTAAGATTATCACATATCAGGATCAACTAAACCGCGACACGTGGTTCGCTATACAATAGCATCCTCAAGCAGGAACTTTAAACTAATCTTAATATTGTAACATTTAGGATTTATACAACATTTTATCAGACGATCAATAAGAATACAGTCTGACAACTAATTAATAAGATTAATGATCCGACGTCACATCCTCATTCGTACAATTCCCTGGAAATAACAACAGAGGCGAGTTATTCAACTCCGTCTGATCATTCATTAGGAACTGTGATTGTTTACACTTATTAATTTCCTAACTCTCCAAGAGATTGAGTTTCAAACCTTTCCCCTGGAAATAAAGGATTTCAAATTCGTGGTTGAACTCATGTCCCTCTGTAATGAGATGCATACGTAGATTTTTTTTATTTTGGAGCTATTTATGTGTTCTTTTACGCGTGTGAAATAATTTGAGCTCTTATATCAAAAACAATCAATCCCAAGAAGACGGAGATGGTCCTTTTCACTAGAAAAAGAAGCTTATCGGGCTTGAAACCCCCCGAAATCTTCAAAAGCAAACTAAACTTATCTGAAGAGGTGAAATACCTCGGTATTACCCTCGACAGGAAGTTAACATGGAACTCGCACTTTCAGAGCAGAGCAAAAAGAGCATATGTGGCCTATGATCAGTGTCGGAGGACAGTGGGACGCACATGGGGCCTCTCGCCCCGTGTAGTCACCTGGATCTACACTGCAATAATAAGACCTATGCTAACGTACGGAGCCATTGCATGGGGACCGAAAACTCTACAAGCAACGGCCATCCAAAAACTATATCAAATACAGCGAATGGCTTGTCTGAACATCACAGGAGCGATGAGAACAACACCAACCGCAGCAATGGAATTAGTTACTGGTCTGACACCTCTGCACCTGCACGTTAAGGTGGTTGTGCTAATGGCCATGCTACGATTGCGCACGGCTGGTGTAAACCCCGAGGTAGGAATGGGTCAGCTGAGGCGGGGCCTGTGGAGGGAGGCACTCACTGCGGTGCCTCTGCTACAGGCAGCCAGTGACGCAGAACACTGAGGCGGATGCTGCAAATGCAATACGCATATACACAGACGGCTCAAAATCCAAGGAAGGATCAGGATGTGGAGTTTACTCTAGATCACTCAGCCTAAGAATTAAGTGGGGAATGGGAAAAAATACCAGCGTGGTTCAAACAGAACTGGCTGGTATCTCAATCGCCACAAAAGAGCTAACCAGAAAAGGAATTTCTGGCAAAGACATAATAATCTACACTGATAGTAGACAAGCCCTACTAACCTTGAATAGACAACGTATTATCTCAGGGTTAGCACTAGAGTGCCACCAAGATTTAGCTAACGCCTCGGTAGATAATAATATCGTACTAAGGTGGGTGAAAGGGCACGACAGGAGCAAAGGTAACCGCATTGTTGACTCTTTGGCCAGGATGGCGGCTGGAATGAACATTTTGGGACCAGGTGACACCCATGGCTTGACGACTTCGACAATTGCGGAACTAGCCAAACGTTACACCCATACTTAAACCTTCAAAAGATGGGATGAAACCAAAGGATGCAGTTTTGCCAGGATCACCCTGGGCGACCCTGAGAAGCTGGATCCAAATAAATATTTGGCGATGACCAGGAAGAACCTACGATTAACAGTGGGATTTCTGACTGGACACTGTCAACTAAGGAAACACCTCCATATTATAGGGCTAGTGGACACACCTCTATGCAGGATGTGTGAACAGGAAGATGAAACTGTCAGGCATGTCTTATGCGAATATCTGGAGCTATCGTCGATAAGAGAGTGTGTGTTCGGTGAGTCTTGGCCTACACCTGCCGATATTAGGGAGATGTCCCTTTGGTGACCTGTCCTCCTTCCTGGATAAGGCAGGATGGACAATGTCCTAGGAGGGCGACTCCTTGGGAGGATGTACAATGGGCCATATTGTGGCCTAAGTGCTGTGGGTCTATACTCACCCTCCCTACTCTACAGATACAGATCAAAAACAACAAATATAGAAGTTCAGTATCGAATAGATCAGGAGTTTATAGATTATTGTGTGGTTCATGTACTATATTTTATGTCGGTCAAACGGGAAGAACATTTGATACACGCGTAAAAAAACACAGAAAGAGTTTCCAAAATGGTAAGAAAAATTCTACGTATGCATCGTACCTCATTTCAGAGGGACATGAGTTCAACCACGAATCTGAAATCCTTCATTTCCAAGGGGTTTTGAAACTCAATCTCTTGGAGTGTTTGAAAATTAATGAGTGTAAACATTCACAGTTCCTAATGAATGATCCTCTCTTGAATATTTTCTTCCCTATTCTACTAATAACGATTTGACGTCGAATCATTAATTTTATTAATTAGTAGTCGGACTATATTCTCATTGACCGTCTGATATAATGTTGTATAAATTCGAAATTTTACAGTGTTAACATTAGTTCAAAGTTCCTGCTTGAGGAAGCTATTGTATAGCGAAACACGTGTCGCGGTTTAGTAAACCCATATATGTGAAAATCTTACAGGCAACTGTATTTTATTTGTTTATCTATAATTCGAGTTGATATGGGTACACCCTGTCACGAATCACTCACCTGATCACGTTGAGGGAGGTACACCAAGACACCGTGCTCGGCAAAGGGGTTTCGAAGGAAACGGGGGTTATGCAACCCTGACCCTGTTCGCTGGGGCTCTCCTCCTCGGTGTCGCTGTCTTCTCGTCCAGAGTACCACCACGCCACGCACCACGCACGGATCCGCCAGATGCTCGACAGCCAGCCTCTCCTCCTCTCCGGGAGAAGAATCACCTTGAGAATAAGAAACGAAGCTCAGCTGTGAGATAACTGATATATTTGGCCGATGATGAGACTGCATGTACCGTATTCAAATAACACTTCATTGTGTGATTATCACTAGGCAGTTGATAAAACCGCTATACAGGGTGTAACTTAATAAGTGTAAAACATTTAAGGAGGTGATTCCTCATCGGAAAAGAGATGGGATCTTTCATATAAAAAAATTCCATTGGAGCATCCCCTCTTGAGATACAGCCCCTTAAAGGGGGTACATAAAATTTGTATAACAATTTTTTTCACAAGCACTGAAAAAGTTACAATATTGAAATTAATCTGACGTTTTGTACTACCAAAGAGATACTTAGCCAGTAATTTATTTGGTTTACCCCATGGTTGAAAGGGGTGGAAAACGCAACCCCTAAATTGTATTTCCGATGTAACTTTTTGTCTTATTATTTGTTCACCATTCAAAAATTTATTTCCGATAGCTTGTTTCATTCTGAACAAAAATTATCTCCTGGGTTTTTTGCCCAAAATAAACCAGTTCGCAGCAAAAAAATATTTTACGAACAACTACAGAGATACATCGTCATAAATGCGAAAATACGAAACTGATCTATCTAGTAGGTCGCTATCAGCGATAGTGACAATTGAATGAAATGGCTGATATGCGTTACGTTTACGATCTGTCGCAGGGAAATGGGTTAGAAGCTTCTAGAAAATATGCTGAAATGTATCCTCAACGGCAGCATCCTTCACATATAATATTTGCTCGACTTCATCAACGATTACGAGAATATGGTTCATTCGACAAAAGAAAGCAGGATTGTGGTCGCCATCAGGAAATACGAACACCACAGCTCGAGGATGCAGTACTTAATTCGATTGAAGAACAACCTACTACCAGTACCAGAAAGATTGCTTTCCAACTAAATGTTGATCATATGACGGTATTTCGAATTTTTTCAACTTTTATACCCTTACCATCTGCAACGAGTACAACGAGTTACATTGGAAATACATTTTAGGGGTTGCGTTTTCCACCCCTTACAACCATGAAGTAAACCAAATAAATTACTGGCTAAGTGTCTCTTTGGTAGTGCAAAACGTCAGGTTAATTTCAATGTTGTAACTCTTTCAGTGCTTGTGAAAAAAATTGTTATACAAATTTTATGTACCCCCTTTAAGGGGCTGTATCTCAACAGGGGATGCTCCAATGAATTTTTTTTACATGAAAGATCCTGTCTTTTTTTCGATGAGGAATCACCTCCTCAAATGTTTTACACTTATTTAGTTACTCTCTGTATAGTATTTTTCACAGTAAATGGTATTGGCTTGGATGCAAATGTGCTATAGGGTCGAACTTAAGAAATTTGAATTTTGCATAATGTAGGAGATATACAAGTAATTCATTCAAATGTTACAATTCTATTATACATTTAGTTCAATGTCGCTATCGCTATCCTCATATAAATTAATTATAATTGGCGCAATTGATTTTACAGAAAGGTACGAGTTTTCAACATGACCAACAGAACTTTTCCAACTCTCGGTAGGAATGTCATTCATACAGTTCCTAATTAATTCTACCACACTACCACTTAAGGTCGAAGAAGTATTTTTTCCGCGCACGCTCGATTTAAGTTGGTCCCACATAAGCTCTACGCTCTACGGGATTGAAGACGCAGTAGTAGGGAGGTAGTCGTAACACTGTATGTCCCAATTCTTCTGCAATTGTATCACAAACATACGTTTTTTTAAAGAAAATGACTGCAGCACTTGTAAAAGTTCTTTTTTTGTATAATTTTCCTCAAAATATATGTCATTTGCAGCCATGAAGTTTTGAATCTTCAATTTCGTATTCTTTGAGCAAGGAATTTTTTGCAATTGTCGACTATGATAGCTTGCGTTGTCCATTACTATAACGCTGTTTGGCGGAATGTTGGGTGACAGACAATTTTCAAACCAATCTTTTAAAAAGCTCTGCTGTCGTATCTTCGTGATAATCAACACAAGAGTCCTCAATATTTTTGGCAGAAAGCCACATAGCGTTTGGGATCCAACCATTTTCTGATCCTGCGTGTAATATTGTGATTCTCTTCCCTTCATTTGATGCTTTGGTGCTTTTGTTTTACACTTATCAGAGGAATCAGACCATCCTTTGGAAGGGGTGTCATGCGTGTCAAACCACGTCTCGTCGAGGTAGAGTATTGGCCGATTTTCAGACCGGTATTTTCTTATTGACGTTATATATTCAGAACGCCAGTTTATTAAACGTGTGGATTCCATTATTACTTATCTCTTGTCAATTTTGCGATATTTGAAGCCTATTGCAGACAGAGCTCGCCAAAGAGTAGTAAGGCCACAGTTGAAGTGAGTTTCGTCATTGATGAGCCGCTGTTTCAGACTTTTGATTGTAGGGACACGCTGCTCATCGTACATAGTGTAGATTTCTCGCCTTTTCAAATTTTTTTCCAGTCGTCGGAATCTTTACGCTTTTTTCTTGATTCCATGGAATTTTCAACAATTCGTCTAACTGAAGTAAGAGGCACCTTCGTCAAAATACTGGTTACTTTTGCTGCAGCACCCGCGTTATAACCTTGCTGAAATAAGGAACTTTACACATTTTTCATAATGATTTTCGCGTCACAAGATAATTGATTCTTCTTTAACGAACCACTGAAAGAAGCACTATTACTTTTCATCCACGGACGCTACATACTGTCTATTCTGTACGTTGGGGTATAAAATCTTTGCTATTAATGTCTGTAATAACAAATAAATGTTATAAAATTATTGCACGCCGTAACACAAGTGAACACTTCCAATGAAATACAAAGACTAAAATCAACAAGAAGTGTAAGCTGTAATCCTCTACAATCCCTCTCTGAGAAACAAAATTACCTGAATCCGGTCCTTTTACATTTATGATGTGCATCTCGGATTTTACAACTTAAGGGTCTAATTGGTTTTATTATAATCCTTCAGTCAATACCATTTATTGTGAAAACTACTATACTTGCTTCATTATGCAACAGCTAATGCAGGCGTGTACATATACAGGGCGTTATCAAAGTGCGTGATCAAACTAAAAGGGGGAATTCTTTCAGTAATTCTAAGACAAAAAGTTCATATAAACATAGGTTCGTTCGAAATTAAAAAAAAAAATTTCTGAATATCTCAATAATCCTTCAACTTGAAAAAAAGTTTATATGTAAATCATAAAGCGACAAGAGAATTCAATCAGTAGAAAAACAGAAAAGACAAAAAATGGGTAAAAGTACCTACTGAGACGTGGGTTGTTTAACCTAGGTCAGTTATAGCATAGCCTGTTTCGACGATGCAAGTTTGTCGCTGCAACTCCAGAAAATTGCATGTGTTCATGCAAGTTTTTCGAGTTGCATGAATCTTTTTTGGTGCGATAGGTTGCAGCGACTTAGTTATTTCTATAGCAAATTTGTTGCCGCAAACCACAAATATGTGGTGGCATCATTGTGAAGAATATTGATTTTGATCATTTTAATTATTTTTCGAGACTTGAGGAATCAAGTTGAGTAATAAGGTGATTATTATTATTAGAAATGAATGAAATTATAAATCAGTTGTGATAATGTAGACGTTCATCTTGGTAACATTCAGTGCTATTTTTCAATATGGGCAATGCAAACTGACAGCTAGATGACATATCTCGCAGCGTCAAGTCGCCGCGAGAAGTTGCAGCGACAAAATTGCATCGTCGAAACGGGGTTAGACAGTAGAGACAAATAATCTAAAAGTTGAAAATGTAAAATTCCATAAATCCATTTTGATACTCTTAGAGTTGATTTTTTTTCGGTTCAATTAACGTATGTTTGGTACACAAATTGAGTAGAATCTGGGAACTTTCACCAGAGTCAGAGCGAACAACTAATATCACGAGCAAAAATTCAATGGATTGAAAGGAACTCGTTTTTGTATAGTTTTCGTTCAGCTCATATTCAAAAAATGGTGTATTGTTCAACAAGCGAAGAATGACAGTCATTTCCGACGGGTATAAAGTTGGCAGCAAGCCATGGGTGAATGCTGCAAATCATACTCGTGGGAAATTTGCATTCCATGCGAGTTGTACACTACTTATACTTTTTCTACGGCTATAACAGATGATGAAATGATTTAGCTAATATAAACCTCAAACTGAATGTCATTCAAAAACCCGCCCTAACCTACTTCCATTTAGGTATATTCAAATGACAGTAAATTTGACATCACATGGAAGAACTGATTTATTGTGAAATGATTGTTTTATCGGGTAAGGAAAGGAAATTGAAGGCACACTACAAATTGTAACACAATGAAATCATTGTGAGATAGAGTAGTTTCTTGTTGTAGCCGTAAAAAAATATATAATTTCATGAAATGCACTTCCTTTCTTTCCTATAATACAAGGTGATTCAAAAAGATTCCCTCGGTCCATTGCTATCGGAGGAATCAGTTTTTCGAAGTGCTCATATCATAGTGATGTTGACTAAGTATTCCCAAATTGATCCACTCGATTGCCGTTGACATATGGGTGGTGATTTAAAAAAAAAACTTCTGCAAAATAGGTTTTTCTGGAATAACTTGCCAATTCCGAAATGAAAATTAAAACAAGAATTCCTTCGAGAGCTAAAAAATATGGAATTGAATGACGTATTCATATACAGGGTGTTCCACTTGAAAAAATATAACTTCGGCTGGCTACGCTCGGCTGAATCACCCAGTATACAAGAAAATGATTTTGAAAGAGAGCATTTATCGATGTGACTGCGAGAAAAATCAGCAATTCGAAAAATTATTTTCCCTGCTAACAATGGACCGAGGGAATCTTGTTGACCTACCCTGTACAGTTATCGAGACACGTCTACGAAAGCAAACAAACCACAGAAGCCAAAAACACGCTGCTGATACGATGAAACTGAGGCGCACCAAACACCGTTCATTAGAGCATAATATCAATTGTATATGAAACAAACATAATTGGATTCCGAGCAGTGGAGCTTTGATACAATAAATATCGTCGGTCTCGCATTTTGCAGTCAATAGCGTGACAGCTTCCGTTGATATATATGTATACAGTTACATTTCGAATGTGGTAGACAATCCATATCCAGCTCGTACAATATTTGACAGAACGGTCGGAATATATGTAGAGATATGCACTGGGGAATCAGGTTACAGCGCAACAATGGCAAAATGGAATATGGACTTCGTGGAATAGAACGGAAGGCGTCTCTTTTCAAATATACGAATCGGTAGTAAAAACTAATATGCAACGCTGGATAACGTGGATGCTAAATACAATCATTGTTCATAGAGAAATAAGATAGTTAGCCAGTGCCTGTATAAAATGGTATCTTACGTAACGAGGAGGATAAGAAGCCTGTTACACACGAGCAAAAAATTATGAGTCTAGGCCAAGATGTATATATTCCTGGTGCGATCTCCGATTCGATATTGTTTCGTCTAAAACTCTGGACACAATCAATCATATCCACGGAACTTACTGCGATTTCCAGTAGATGGTACAAGAATCGAATTAGCTTTTGACATTTGCATTCCAATTTATTCGAATTTTGCTAGAAGTTTTCCATAATTTTACTGTTCCTTTCAAGCAGCTATCTGTCGTTTCCAGATCAATTCTCTACCGTAGTTTTCTTAGCTATTTGTCGTTCATCTGCCGTTGCTTTTAATTATTAGTTGTTAAGTATTTAGTTTGAGTGTTGTTTTAAATAATAGGGATGCACCGAGTAGTGATTTTTACAAAACCGGGTACCGAGTTTTATCTGAAATTCACTAAGCGGGTACCGAGTACGGCTAGGCCGAGTATTGAATACCGAGTACCCGGTATTCACCGAGTACCAAGTAGACACAGCTGTAAATTGGCTTGCGAACGGATGCACATAACCTAACTTCATTAGAAACAGAATCATAATGATCTGCAACTGCATGCGCTTCTGTTTCCTCTTGAAAGTGCAAGTATTTTATGTTGAGAATTGATGACGAGTGTTAACGAACGAAGTGTGGTACGGGACTATTTCTTTCATCAGAAAATGGGGAAAACTGATTTTTTTTGCATCACAACGCCCCTCTGCTTAATTATGAATATTAGGTGAAATGTGAGTTCAGTTGATAATTTCATTCATGAATAAATAATCCTATCAGTATCGAGAATTATTTTAATTTTTAATATTTTATTACATGTTGAGTTTATAATTTTTCTATAATCAATCTTAATTTTTGTAATATGTATATCTTAGGGTTAATGACGTTAATGTTTTGTTTGAATTTAAACGTATAAATAAAAAATAAAACTTGACCAATTACTATTATTTATTATCAGTGTACCCGGACTAGGCGACCGGTTACCGAGTACCCGGACTAGGCTGGGTACTAATTGATACCCGGTAAAACCGGGTAAACCGTTTTCTTCATTTTTTGGCCGGGTATCGTCAAAACCGAGTATTGACCGGGTACCCGGTGCATCCCTATTAAATAGTGCTTCATAATGGATATCAAACACTGTGGTATTTGTGGACGAAATAAACAATCATCTATTCATCTATATCAAGTTCCGATGGTTAGTACAAAACATTCAAAACACATGTACTCAAGTTCGACTGGTCAATATAACGCGAGATTATTCTGACGCTGATAAAGTCAAAATTCATCTTGCTCAGTTTTCACTTTGGTAGAAGTTATAGTTGTGTTTGCTGATTGCTTTCCAAAATTTCCCAGTTTTACATATTTATTTCAAGTTCCAGCATTAGTGACACTGGTTTTTACTAAGGATGCAATAACAAAAATTTAAAATCATGGAATGAAATTCTTTTCGAATACGATCTTCTTGTACAGCGCCATAATAGCCTGCACTACTGCAATCTTCCTATTGAATTGAAATTACTCAGGTTGATCTGGACTGTGGACGGTCTAATACATTTGAAATTGAACTTTATAATGCTCAATTAACTTTATATTAACGCACTATTATTACCGTGTATTCCAGCACCACAACCTCTCACGTCGATACCGATATTGCGAAGAATCTCATCAAATTATCTGAAGCAGCACCGAATAGTAAGAATTTCTATGAACTCTGATATCAATTTCTCAAAACATATCGAGAACATAAAGCAATCGCATCTATCGGTAATATATGTATCAAGATTCATGTCTGTATTCACGTCTAAACAGAAACAAACTCATGCAATTTTTGACAGAATTCATGTATCTTCAGATATCATCATCATCAGGTAAAGTGTTGAAAAAAGAAAGTAGCACTCTGACTCTGCACGAGTTGTTCTAGAGAATTCGCTGTTCCGTCCACTTCTCACATTTTCATATTTAATTTATCATAATCATTCACATCAATTATTATCATTAGTTATAGTTTTTATTCTTGCGTATTATTGAATCATTTCGCGTATAAGAGAGTTTTTCATGTTCGCCTAAATTCAGGACCATGGCAGTGCGCAAGCGCGAAGTGATATATGAGCAGACAAGACGTACGACGTACGCATCAAGAACTCAACAATTCAACATTCGCTAATAGAAATTTCGCCAGACTTCATAATGTCATGTGTCTAGAGTTGCCGCTTGGAGCCATCTGTAAAGAAATTTCAAGAATGTGAATTTCCCTGGATGTCATCATCAAGTGAGCCGAAGGTCTAGCGTTTTAAACGGAAAAATTAACATTGTAGTGGTATAGAAGTAATTTCATCAGGAATAAAGGCATCTTGGTCTAGGCGTTAGCCGAGTACGGTAATTAGCGAGTGCATGTAATTGGCCTTATCCTCGAGATGCGTACTGAACTTTTTCTACCCCCACCATGCTTGTGCGTTAATTTCTGATGGCGTAGCAGAAATTCCTTCGTTTGCACTCATTTTCAGTTATCGACGAGACACTGAATGATAGCAAGTTTAAAAGTCCCTCACTATCCCTCGAAGAATTTCAACCCTGCCTTCGGTCAATCTACAAACATTTCGCCTAGGAATAGAAAGTATTACTCTGATCCCTTGGTGTATAATATTTTGTTAAGCTCAACTTTGCAACGAAAGTCCCATTTACCTATATTTACCTATGTTAACAGTGCTTTTCCTCGATGTGCCCTTTTATTGAACGGGTCAACTCGAAACATTGAAACTTAGGATAATGAAATTGATGCATATATACTATATTCCGGAGTACAATTGACAAATAAAAATTCCAAGATGGCGACTGGGCGCATTTTGAAGTTCCTGACGAATAGTTTACAACCACAGAATATGAAGCCACTATCTTCACCTATTACAAAAAGGCAAAACATTCAATAATTACCTGAATTGAACCACATTGACATCGATGTTTCCAGAAATATTCGTTTTTCTCTGCCATATGGCAATCCCAACAACCAGATGAGGTTTGATAGGTTATTTATTTCCAAAAAATATAAAAATATCAGTACGACAACAAACATCATTGTTAGTTCAATTATTCTCATTCCCTTTTCGATTTTACAGGTAGAGAGTTACCACGTAAAGTATCTCCAAAGCAGTCAATGGAACATTGGGGGGCTATTTCAAGCAAAAGGTGAACGAAACTGAACCTGCTCCAATATTGAATATACGGAAGAGAATAATGAATATTTGTCGAAATATCGACGTTGGTGTGTTCGAAGATGTTTGACGTGACATATCGGATAAGCCGTTCCTATGTCAAGACGTTTAAGGCAGCCATTTCGAGTATCTCCATTCAATTTTTTCCCCAGATGGCGCTCAGTTGCCATCTTGAAATTTTAATCTGTCAATTTCACTGCAAAATATAGTATTCATAAATATTTTATTTTGAATAATTTTTTGACTCTACCCGTTAAAAAATAAAGGTATTTTATCATTATAATAAATACTATTTCATCATGTCAGATAATGACTTAATGGCATATTTTCAGTGCGTAACTGACTTTTACTACTCCCACTATTTCAAACCCTTCATTACGTATTTGACAGTTATTAGGTAATGGCTCACTTAAAATACACGTGTATTCTAAATCGAAGGCGGCCGCTTCTGGAATTGTTTTTCTGTTAAATGACGGGTTGTGTAACATTTGTCCTGATAATTTTGACCTCATGACTGCATTCAATTGTCCAAATTTCAGCGAATTACCATGACGTCGATGAACCCGTTGTTCTTGAATTAATTTAATTGATTACTTTTTTCACTTGTAAAAATGTGACGTTTTTGGAATTTCAACCAATAGTAGCGGATTATTCTATGGTTATTCTGGCCAATCATTCGGTATTATACTGATAAAACTGCCAGGTCCTTGATAAAACGTTGTTTACCTTTGAACTGTCAAAACTATATGGTTTACCGCGTCGATTCTATTGAACTGGCTCATATTTATATACATTATAATGAATGAAGAGTTACCTCATTGACAAAATAGTTGAGGCTTTCGCGGCCGAGGTTTTCAGTATCACTACTTTTATTCGGGTTTGAAGGCCGTCGTTTTTTGGAATTTCTTCCTGACGTTTAGCTGGCTCGAGTGGCTAGCTTCTTCAGAGGTTCATTCATCTTGGAATTCACTCCGATGACTGGAGATTGTTTCTTCGCAAGTTGTATTTATGCCGATTCAGGTAGTTTGCGGTGCGAATATGGAATCCCATTTTAAGAAAATCGATAATAACTGCAGGTAGTTCTTCAGATAATAATGATGATTATTCTCCGAACCCACATGAAGTAAACAAGGTAATCAATATTAATGACAATTCCCCGAATCCGAATGGAATAATTAGCACCGCAAACTACCTGAATCGGCATAAATACAACTTGCGAAGAAACAATCTCCAGTCATCGGAGTGAATTCCAAGATGAATGAACCTCTGAAGAAGCTAGCCACTCGAGCCAGCGAAACGTCAGAAAGAAATTCCAAAAAACGACGGCCTTCAAACCCGAATAAAAGTAGTGATACTGAGTTACCTCATTATTATCAGTCATTCGCTTTTCACTTTTTCAGCATAATAATAACATAACACATTTCAATGAACACTCAAACACGTAAATAGCTCATAACCCCAACTTTATGACAGACATAGCGAACGACCGATTCGAATATTTAAGGTTTCCTGAACTCAAATGAAGATGGCGTACGATTAGTTTTTATTAAATACAATTCATTTTTTGTGGTATGAGAAGAAACCGTTGTATGAAGATTTTGATACCACGACATAACGAATGATTTTATGTTCCTTCTGGCGCGATTTTCCTTTCATAAGAAATTTTCGATTATCAACCTTGTACAATGAGAGGTGTGATGCCATCTCTTGGTATCGTCAGCAAGCATTATCATATGCACTGCGTAAGCATCATATCTCTTCTGGATCATAGAAGGCATACATCGTTGTTTGACATTTCAAATTTGTAAAATTTTCATCTATTCTCCTTTCCTTCTTATGTAAATTGAATACTGATCAATTGAATTGTTCTTCCTTCTATTTTTTCAAAAATTAATCTCTCCGAATACAACTCGTTCTTCAAATTTAATAAGATAAATTTTCATTTTCGAAACACTCAAACTTTTTTATTTTGAGGGAAGAGCATTCAAACAAACCGAATTAGATAAAATCACTCGTCCTACGGACTCGTGATTTTATCAATCGATTTGTTTTCATACTTTTGCCAAATAAAAAAGTTTTTGTGGAAAATGAAATTTTATCGATTAAATTTGAAGGACTCGTGGTATTACCTTTGAATATCTTGTAGCTTTTTACCGAATAGACACGAAACGCACACATAAAAACTCACCGGCCTCCTTCTTCTGTGATGGTCTATGTAGATGTTGCTGTTCATGTAGACGGAATCCGTATCAGCTCCTGTAGATGATTCCGACCTCGGCCTCTTCCACTCGTCTTGTTCCATTCGTGCGCATGTGGCGTTTTGCTCGTCGCTGCACACGAATACACTGCGTGAATATATTAACGCCATAAATAAATATTGAGAATGTACACATTTAATAGACACAAAGTACCTGTATGAGCGAGCTTTGCTCGCTAGTTTTTTTTGGTGAATCGTTTTATTTGGAAATTATATTCACATACGAATTACGTACTGATGGAATATGAAAAATATTTTTTGATCTCACTGACATAATAACAAAATATGAGCTGGTTATTTGAATAAAACAAATAATACAGTTGCCTGTAAGATTTTCACGTATTCAAATTAAAAGTCACGAGTGAGACGTTTTCTAAAAATGAAACCCAGCTAGATCGGTTTATCGCCTCCGAACCCCCCTTCATATTAAATTCCATGTTAATCGATTCAGATCATATATGGAAATATATTTACAAGATTTGCTCGTTTAGACCTTTCAGATAGATAGATTAGATAGATTTGAGTGAACACGTAATACACAATAATATAAGTAGACAATTGATTTTCTTGTTCTAACTTCAAAAGAAAAACACATTGGCTTATGCTTGGTTCACAGACCAATCTCTTGATTTTAATTATTCATCTTTCACTTTAAGGAAGTTCTCCCAATGCTGATCAATGGAAGTGTTCGCAAAAGACAGTTTTACTTCAACATTTTTTGTATGAACGCCTGTAAGAACATTCTTGAAATGAAAGTAAATGATGAATTAAAAGTAAAAGTTTGTTCTATAAACCAAGCATGAGTGTTGCTCAACAACTTCATCTACTAAAGTAGCTTCAGTGTTGCTGTGCGGCACATCAGTTAGTTTCTTCCAATTGAAAAAAATAAAAATATCGCTACTCGCCACTAGATGCCAGGAAGATTCATAAATAGTTTCTGCCTGAGAAGACGGATAAAACGACGTTTTTTCAAAATTAAACTTAGGTAGATCGATTTATCGCCCTCGAAAACCCCTGTATACTAAATTTGATAAATATCGTTGGAGCCTTTTCTAAGATTCGACGAAAATAATAAAATACCTGCTCGAAAATTTCCTTGGAACACTATTTCAAGCAAAATAGACCTGGCGTCAGTGATAGGCTTTTTGGAAAAAAATTTCATATACAGTCTGCCTTCGAAAAAGGAGCTAAAACAAATCATAATCTGCAAAGAAAATCACGCGCTGTAGTTTTCATCAAAACCCAGCATTTTGTTTTGTTGGGACACACTGTATACTTCCAAAGAGTATGGCCCAGTACTTTTCGTCAATCTCACGATGAATTTAGTTCAAGTAATAGGTGGGAATTGATGAACTTAACGAACAAAAATTTTGGATTTCAAATGATTACCACGCAGCCCGTATTATTTTTTTTCAGATTACGATTCGTTTTCTCTTCAATTACATTCTGATTCAGAGGCAGACTGTAAAAAATTGATCCAAAAAATCTGGTCGTCTGGTCTAGAAATATATTCAACAATTCAGAAAATGATGCCGAACTGTCAAAAGCCTGCTGATGTGGCCACACATAATTATCTACATTTTAACAACATCAGCAATCATAGCGGAAAGACAATAACTGCTATCGAATAATATAACTTCAATGTCTTAAGGCACGTTACTTGGCAACTCTCTGACGCCGATGGAGGAAGAAAGTTTCCTTAATACAACAAGCTTGAGAAAACTCTGATCGAATTCAAGGTGTAAACTATAGTTCTCAAAAGTTTTGGGTTTTTCCGAAAATCTTCGGAAACACGGAATATTAGAACTTTCTGCACAGCACTTTGTTTGTCACATAAATGAGTAACTTTACCCCAATCTAACCGCCTTGATATCTTTCATAGTTTCCGAGATTCCAATTGGGATAGTTTCGAAACACCCTGTATGTTTTTTCAGTTCACACTGTTTTGTCTTTTCACCTCCTCGCCAAGTACTCCAATACTTTATACTCCGGCTTTGATCAACATACATTTTGACACTAATTTCTCTTTAAAATACTGCCCGACGTAATCCCAGAGTCCACCCTCAAGCATGATAACGTACTGATTATGCTCCGAATTAACATGAACATGGGTTGTTACTGTTCAAAAACATTGTTCAATATCATTCCAGAACTCTGTCGCTCGATTTAGTATTCAACTGTTTATGACAAAGTTTGATTTTTGTAATTAACTGCCGCCAAATTTGCATAGATATTACTTCATACATTTCAATATCACCACAACCGTGAATTTCCATCTGATGTATTTATATTGCAGAAAATGTTATACTTGGTGTTGAAATCACATGGCATTGGACCAAAAATATTTGTGTGCGACTTCGTAATTAATAATTCGTGATTACCGTATTTGCTTGAGAGCTACAAATTAATATCAAATATAATAATTGGCACAATAGAATAAAAAAATCATATCAGGTGTCTTTCATACAGTTGTGGACCTGATCCCATGAAGGCGATGTTTCAATTATTTTATCTTTCCCACTCATTTCCCAACTTATAAATATTACTCATATATAACACATTGCCGGCCTGAAGTATAAATCTTTCAGTTTTTTCGTCCCTTATCTGATTGTACTACAAAAAACAACTAGGTAAATAATATGTTCACTTCAAACTTAGTTGTTTTTTACTTTCATATTTGACTATGAAGGAGAAAATCTGAGAAAATCTAAGTAAAAAAGTTGATACAGACATTTTTATAGGTCTCCTCAAACACTGGTCAAATGGATTTTGAAGATTTATATTTTGAGCCAGCGTTTTCTTTTGGTTATTCTTATCATTGAGTCATCTGAAGTATTGATTTTTATGCGTACTCGTATACAATCAGCCACCTCAAAAATCCTCACATCATGGCCGTCGCAGTTAACTTTGTCATACTATCTACGTGGGTGAGTAGGTCGATTGATGTAGGTAGCTTTGAAAATATTGGAGAAAGCAGGATACACAAGAAAAACTGATATTCTTCATCGATAATAAGACAACTTGAATCTCTCACCTAGAAATCAGAGTCGAGAAATTCTTTTATAAGCAATGATGTCAAACCATCGGACATACTTGGGGATAAGTCCTTTTACCCTTTCACCTCTCCTAACAATTTTTCCTTTCTCCGCCCCGTTAACTTATGCTCCCTCCGTGAAATAGATTTAAATTCGCCCTCAGACTAGATTGAGTCTGTATCGCTGGAGTCATGAGAAGTATACCAATCATATATGGGGCCATGCTCAATCTCTCCCCTTCATAATCTTTGACAGGGAGATAAGTACCATGGTACGACACCACTGTGTTAGTTTCTCTAAACATAGGATAAAGTATAGATTGGATTAGAATGTTGGGAAGCTAGCCCATAGCCTTATTCACTGCGACTTTTTCAGATCTTTTATGATGCTCCTTGGCTATTAGAGCTAACTGTCTTGATCTCATTGATGAGACTCCGTAGCCCCTTCATATATCTAGCAGCCTCTGGTTTCTCTTTCCCGCATCTTGCGTGTCTCAGCCTTGCTATTGCTTCGTATTCACAGAGCACATGCAGTGCGGTTTCTTCTTCTTCTTGTCAGAAGCTGCATTGGGTTTTTTGTGTCAGACCCATGTTGCTCATATGTTTCCTGAGCCGGCTATGCCTCGTTAGTAGACCCACCTAGGACATAGTCTAACTAGTTACCTCTTGTAGAAGCACTTTCCAAAATTTCAGTGGTGACAATCTTAGTTCCTATTGCACCTCGACTCCAACAGAAGTGGTAAAAACCAAAAACGTGGAAGGTGCTTGGGATATTGAGATATTGGGATGGACAAAAAACTGGTAAAGACTGAGAGGTGGTAGTCACTCATGATCTCTGGACCTAAATAATGAACAAGCCCTGGAAAATTTTGACCGTGTACTCCAAACAAGGTTCACAAAAATAACCATGTCAGCAAAAACTTATGGTAAGCAAAATTTATCATTGGTTCAACCATACAAATCCAAACAGACAACAATTGAACATCCCCTTGAGTTTTTTATCATCGTTGCTCGGAAGATCTCTCACCTGGAAGTACTCCGCTTGCTGCTGTCCTTCTTTCCCGCCTGCAGGTTGGGCAGATCCTTCTGTCTTTTTTCCGTCTCTCTCCATATCCGCCAGTAGAGGAAGCACATGACGCTCACAGGAACATAGAAGGCGGCTATGGCCGTGCCGAAAGTGATGTAGTGGTTTGTTTCGATGAATTGAATGTAGCATTCGTTATTGGGAACAGTGCGCTGGCCCTCGATGTAGGGCCAACTGTAGATCCAAGGCGGCCACAGGAGGAGACTTATACCCCACGCGCATCTAGAAAAGGAAATATGGGAGTATAGTACATCAGATTCAGGAATGTTATGGATATTATATTTCGGATCTAGATACGAATATGGATATAACTGATACAGTTCAAGAAATTTTGCCTGTCATCATAGGAGTGGATAAATTTTGAAGTACACTGTAGCCAGATTGTTATAGAACGAGGAAAATCGAAAATTTCCGAAAACCTTCTTTGTTTAATAGGTATGTGTATACCATTTATTGAAATGTGAAAGCTCATCCATGAGAAAGTTCTTTCCTATTATTCCAATAGGGAACGTAGTATGTTCGCCCGAAGGTTCAAATCATATATTTTGATTAGCTGCATCACAACTATTTTGAAAAATCAAGATTTTCTCATATCCATAAACCGCATATACTGCGTTCTTTCCTAGTACGCCTAATAGCCTGTATATTGGTGATTCGTAAGCTTTGTTGTCTTCAATCTTTTGAGAAATCGCAGTGACAGGATACATACTTGACTTTTGAAATCTTCTACAACAGAATAAAAATGAATATCTGACTCTAGATCGGAACCGAGACAGAATAGTAATTTATGTACCAAGGAAATTGAGTACATGTTTATACCCCGAAGACGGCGATCCCACAAACCCGAGGGCCTATGGACCAAAGGTTTGTATGTCATCTGAGGACATACTCATCTGTTAATTCCCGCGGTGCATACAAACTTCCATCCACGACTATTGTTTAACGTACCCATTATACGTCTGTAATGATACCCATTATTCACTATTATTATTCACTGCTGCATTTCTTTGATTCAGCTATAATGTTATATTGTTTTGCAACAAACAATCTATTTTTAAAATTTTATCGTGTAAACGTGTAAACCACCAAATATTTTCAATTCAGTTGTTGACCTCCATATGGAAAAAGAAGGCATGGAGCAACTACTCTGACTATCAGCGACTACGAATGTGCGTGTAATATCGAAATAGCTTTTTGAATCCAAACAAAATTGACTCAAACCTGTCAACGGTATTGTATGCAATTTTTTTAAGAATAAAATAATAGTGCTTCGAAAAATATGTATGTAATGTAACAAAATCTTCCAACAAGAAAACATCAACATTTTTTTTAGTCGTGGATAAAGTATAGTATTCTACTCGCCTATAATGGCTAATATTCTCTCGGTGATTCAGGCCAGTCGCCTGCGGCTCGAGGCAGTATATTTTAATACTCCAAGTTCAGAGACATCAAATTGATACGATTACAGGATATAGGAATATAAAACAAAATCCAAATTCGCAAACTTGCACGGATACGCGCTAAGCATTTCACCTCAGTACGGTGACCGGAGCAAACTTGCAACCTCAGCATGTGAATCTTTATAAATTATGAGGGAGGTCAAGATTCGGTATTCAGTATTTAGTGATTCAGGCAGTATTCATTGATCACTCTTCAGAAACAGTTCCAGAACATTTTTGAGAATGCAGCACATCTACCTCTCGACAATTCTGCTGCTTAGCAATATATTGTAAGTTTTTAATGTTTTTTCAGTTCATTTTTGAGCGCATTTTCTCATTCTTTCATAATGAATATTCAATTAACTTTTCAAATGAGTTCTCTCAATATTTGAATGAATGAAAGTTGGGTGAAACAGCGAAAAATTCTCTCGTAATGAGCCAAGCGAGTACCGAGTACCGACATATGGTGGAGGCGCCGGGCAACGATCCTGGAACCTCTCGCTGAAATTTTTTTTCTGAATTCTTTATGGTCCGAATATTCCATGGTAAAGAAGACGAAAATGGTGAATGAGGATCTCAACGTTGCTCATCACCATAAGTTAAAAGAAAGAATATTTGAAGGAAGATACTAGCCAAAAAAGTCTGGAGCGCTATCCAGAGAAGACGTCATGGAATTTATTCATGAGGCACTGATTGACACATTTTTTACGAACTAAGTTGCTTATTCAATGCTAGGAAAACCAAGGCATGTCTCTTCTCAAGGAAAGCCGATCTATCATCATCTAGTATTCAGATGTCAGGAGTAACTTTTCCTACAAAGTCAAGTATCTCGATACTAGGAATTACGATCAGTAATAATCTCTCATGGAGAAACCATGTGAAATCGATCGCTAGAGGTTCTTCCCAAGAAACATTTATTTCTATTTCATGCGAAGGAATAGTTAACTTCTCGCCAGTTTCTAATGATGTACAAGGCTCAGATACGACCTGTCTTGGAATATAGGCAGCAAAACATTCATTGAGGCTTCTCGATTATATTCAGAGAAAGGCAATCCGTTTTGTTGGTGATTTTTCGCTCACAGATTCGCTCACTTCATTGGAACATCATAGAAGGGTCGGAGACTTGTCTCTCTTCTATAGATATTTTCACGGTCGGTGCTCTTCTGAATTGTCATCAATCATTCCGCCCTCGGCAATATCTACACGGATGACTGGACGATTACAGAATTCCCACCCCTTTGTTGTGAATTTGGAAACCTGTCGAACCTATCTTGCTCAGGGATCTTTTTTCAATGGAACAGCTGAGCTTTGGAACTCCTTGCCGAAAGAGGTTTTTCCTGAGGCTTACAAACTTCAAAAATTCAAAGTGAATGTTAATTCGTATCTTCTGTCCCTTGATTCACGCGGTGTTCTTTGAACATTACAGGACTTACCTTTGGTGTGAATCTGCATAAAGAAAAAAAAATTGGTTTATTTGGTAGATGTCGACGACAGGAACTTGTGTATGTCATTTTATTGATAAAGATTATAAATATTAGATTTTCAGTTACTGATTTTCGTCTTTATTCCCGCGAGGGCCATAAAATATATTTTACCCCTGCACGGGCATAAAGTACACTGTTATGCATTCGGTAACCAACCGATAAACAATAATAAACTAGTATGATATGAAGTGTATACTTTCTCTCCGAAGCCATAGGCAGAGATGTAAGTTTTTCGGGAAATGTTAACTTTCTTCGATTCTTGTATACTATTTCATTCATAATTGTTCAAAATAATGACATGGGAAGAACAAATATTAATCGTGAGATTAATTTCAATACATTTTGTATTTCAAAAAGCCATTGCACATAGACGAACTTCATGGTGAACCCAAGAATGTCTGAATTCTCATATTTTGTTAATGTTATTCGCCTACTTAGAGGTTAATAATATCACAATTTCGCTTCGTTTCAATAAATGCATTCGGCATGCCATTCGTATCTCCTTACTAATATTTCACGGGGGTTGTTGCAAATTACCCATGTTTAAATAACTAGCTGCAATTTTAACGGCATTTCCGACAATAAAAATGGACTGGCCCTGATGAGAGACAAGTTGTGTACTTGAGAAAATGGAGATTTCAAAAAACAATTCCGGAAGCTACTGACATTGATTTAGAATATACGGTATTCTGAATGAGCCAAAACCTAATGACTGTCAAATACATAATGAACGGTTTAAAATAGTGGAAGTAGAAATTTTTCATCTCCGTATATGGAACCTACACACACCGACAAAATATAAAACTTTGGTATACAAATATAACCATTCGAAACATCCCCATTTATTTTGAGGAAAATCAAAGAATCAATATAATTCTCCTTGAAAATCAATTCTAATTTTTTTGTTGTTGTGTAAGAATTCGAGTTCCACGATTTATCGTCGCAGCTTCATACGATCGAGAATAGTCATCAACTGATGTACAAATTATCAATTTAAATGCTGTTGATGTCTCATTAAATAAACCTCATCGTTTTCGCTTAATATCCAATTACTGACTTACTGAGTAATCGTCTCAAGTTTCTTCGCTAGATGGGAATTTGCGTGCCAAATTATTTTACAGAATCCGTGCAACGAATGAAATTAAATTCTAAACGTTCAAATTATTCTCATTTCCTGAAAGTATATTTGACTAGTGTCGATTTGCTTTTCGTTCAATCGAATAATATAGTGACAAACATTATTGAAAAAGTTTGGTAATTAAAACAGTGGATAGTTGGTATACTTTGAAAATAATATACGAAAACGTTTGTGTGAATGCCAAAATTTTGAAATCATGCAAGTGCACGTATTGTGGTTTATTGATTTTGCGAAGGAGGTTCATATCTTGAAACCCGTTTCAAGAAAAAATAATTAAAACTAAACTAGGTGTGAAATTTGGAAACCGAAAACAAAATTCATTGATACTAAGTAAGATGATACATTAAAACAAATAAAAAATACTTTAGTTTTCTGAGGAATTCTCATTAACAATGGGTTTACAAAACCGCAACGTGTGTTTCGCTATGCAATTGCTCCCTCAAGCAGTTTGGTAGAGCCATTTTTAGTGAGAAAATGTTATTTTCCGAAAATGGCTAGGAAATTTTGACATTCCAGACAAAATTTCTTGAAGAAAAGTAAATATTTCCCATTCACTACCTTACCGTAAGGAAATGATATTTATTTACAACCATATATGTGATGCTATCATTACTAACGTCATTGAAGGTTGGGAAGTGTCACATTACACACCTCTACTTCCCGCCCTCAGTTCATTTATTCTAGACTTTATCCGACATTTATTTATATTGGTGACAATTGTATACCCCGTAGTCACGGTAATATCTACTTGATTATTCTGAGAAAACCGCGTTCTTGGTAATTTGTCGTTAAATGTAATATTTTACATTTAACGACATTTACTTTCGAGAACACCAGCAATTGTATTTATGAGAGTTCAGTTTGAGAATTCAACCTAAATACATTTCCATACTAACCCAAGTAATTTCATTACGAATTTCAAAGCACCATTTATTTGTGAATGGAATTATTCGAGATTTTTTTCAAAATGAATCAATATTTTGTCGAATTTTAAAAGATTTGTGTAATTTTAGGTTTTTCCTACCTGGTATACAATATACTATATATTTCGTTGAATATTGATTTTCATCAAGGATCAGCCAGTTCAATTAAATGTAATCTTCGTAAATAATCGGTATTGATAAAACATTTCGACAATATCTCTTTTAAAAAGTATTTTTGCAAGAATTTGAAACTCCGCTGATTCGTATACATCGCCGTTACATTCTTCAAAAATTGATAAGGCGTTTCGTGAATGCATAAGCTTCACCAAATTATCGGTTTTATGCGAAATATGTCAGAGTTTTCACGTTTATTATCAAGGCATATTTCTAGTAGCACTAGTTGATTGTCCTATTGCTGTAGCAGTAATAATATTTGCTGAAAAATAATTAATAATAAATAATTTGACAAATGTCAATCTCGAAAATTGTGTTCACCAGGTATTTGCATTTGAAAAGGAATTTGCCTAGAAGTTTTGAGAACGGAAGCAGATTTAGTTTCCGAAACGTTCACAGATGAGTATTTTCATATACCGTGTGACACAGACCTCATGGTACACCCCCGTTTTCTCCTTTGTTTTTCTAGTTATATTTTTGAAATTCGGAACATTGAATATGCTCACTGAACAGCATTTCTCGACATATCTGAAAGAAAAAAACAACTTCCAATTTTTCCGGAAATGACATCAACTTTCGATTCTTGAATGGGACACCCTGTATATTGTTACATGATCGGCTAGGGATGATCATGAGGAATCCAACGATACCTGCTTTGATGATGTTATCTCCAATGACTGCGGAGATATCGCCATTTAGATTATCCATAAGCTCAACGAGTAAGAGAGAGAAACTTTTCCTGGCGGGTCAATCCAATTCTCTCTCCCACTCATTGAGCTTATGAATAAAATAAATGGCGATATCTCCGTAGTCATCGGAGATAACACCATAAAACCTGGTATCGTTGGATTCCTCATGATCATCCCTAACCGATCATGTAACAATATACAGGGTGTCCCATTCAAGAATCGAAAGTTGATGTCATTTCCGGAAAAATTGGAAGTTGTTTTTTTCTTTCAGGTATGTCGAGAAATGCTGTTCAGTGAGCATATTCAATATTCTGAATTTCAAAAATATTGCTAGAAAAACAAAGGAGAAAACGGGGGTGTACCATGAGTCTGTGTCACACGGTATATCAGTTCTTATGATTTTTTTGATAGACCAAAAAATATGAGAAGTTGCTGACTAATTGGACTTGTTCTATCCAGAAAGAACTGTTTTTCGAAAGACGCAGCAACTTTTCGGGGTAGATTGAAAATCTGCCCTTCTAAACTTGTATAGATTCCAATATTGATTCTTATTTTTTCAGATTGTGGTAGGTTACAAACCCAATAAACTACGGAACAAATATTGATCCCCCACAAAAAAAATTACGTTCAAACAATTGCTGTAGAACTTTTATTTTCTCAATATATTCACTTCTTGAAATTATCTCATCCTTTTATACTGATTTCTGCCATTTCGCAAAAATGAACGGTGAAATTCATACGTTTATAATAGAATAAAGTTTGTGTCGTCAATGCCGTATGAGTTATTTAATTGATTTTGTACTAAGACGTCACTTTTCATTTCCCTCTCTAGGGACGAAAAGTACTTATTTGCTCCCTACAATGAAGCCAGGAAATGTATACTTGGATGGAGGTAAGCGGAAAAATTTTTTATTCGCATGTGACAAAATCGTGCACATGTACCTAAAGAGAGAAAGTTTAATTAAAGTCCTTTCAGTCTCTTAATTGGTCCATTGTAACCTAATCCATGTTAACTTATCTGCACGCTGCCCAGCCTTCAACTTTTTCATTTTTGATTCGTAAGGAAAAACCTAACATTGTAAATATTTGGGTATATCTAAAGAAAAAAGCGGTTTGTTTACCGATACATTAAAGACGCTCTATACAAACTCAAGACTGCAGGAAATTCAGCAGTGTTGGCTCAAATATTTATCAACGTTCAGAATATACTGGCCACATAAAAATAAAAGCTCTATGAAAAAAGCAAATATGACCGGGAAAGAAAAATTTGATGTACATGAAATCGTTTATCTGCTTTGGCAGAAGTGTTGGAAATCGGCAAAACGTTAATAGTTGCGTTCAGTTGACAAATTGTGAAATAGCCTAGTCGAATAACTTTTACCTCTTATCGATGGGGAAATATGGAATGATAGGAGATGAGATCAAACTCTTTAACAACGAACCTAAATGGCACGTTCAAATCGGTTTGATAGAAGCCGATATTTATTTATTTGTTTTTCTTTATCGGAGACTCTCACGAGTAGAGGGAACAGTTTTGAGTTTTTTATTCACATCACTCGTTCATTTAGGTTTGTTCCAAGGTTTCGAACATGATTGAGTTCGCCCTCACGACTCTATAAATAATTTCATGACGAAACAATATATTTGCCAAATATTGCTTTCCAATAATAACAAAATATACTCAAATTTTATGAGCAGAAAATCAATCTATCTATATAAATATCAGACAATAAAGTTTCTTTTAATATGTGGCAATCCTAGATATCTGTCACCAACGTCGGTTTATCGGAGATAGATCACACAGATATAATGTGTTTGAGATTTTGTGGTAGCAAAAAGTTTTCACCGGTTTTCGTGATTTAATTGTAGTGAGATAGTATCGAAACAATAGCATTGTATCCTGTGCGTATTTCATACTGTATTTACACAAATGCATCTCAGTTTCTCCGATTATTCTCGGCAAATATTACAACAACTATGCAGCAGCCAATGTAGCCCCTTGCCGCTACAACCTCTACGCGCTCTTCCACTATAGCGGCACTTCCTTCAGCGGCCACTACACGGCTTACTGCTGAAACCCTCACACGGGACCGGGCACGAATACAACGATTTCCGTGTGGCACCGATTTCCTCGAAGTATCTCGTAGTTGGCAAGGCGTATGTTCTATTTTATTAACGAGAAGGCATTGAAGCACGCCTTTGATGCGGTTTGCTTGAATGTGACAATGAACTTTCTATAATTACTATCAAGAATATAATAGATTTGATAATATATCCCCTTACTTACCTGATGAACCAATCCTTTATCCAAGGATATTTTCCCACTGAGTTCAAAAAGGCACTAGTAGTTCCCTTATTCAAAAAAGGAGATAAGACAGAGTTAGACAACTATAGACAAATTTCCCTACTCTGCTCACTCTCGAAGTTGTATGAGAAAGTAGTTACTGCTAGGATGATGAATCATTTGGAAATGAACAACTTGATATGTGGTAACCAGCATGGTTTTAGAAAAAATCATTCTGTGGAAACGGCATCATTTCAGTTTCTCAATTTTGTTTACTCTGAGATAGATTCTAACAATTGCGTAATTAGCCTGTTTTTCGATTTGTCAAAGGCATTTGACACGGTGTCATCCGAATTTCTGAATAATAAGTTGAAAATGCTCGCTTTTCCAAATAATCTATTGACATGGTTGAAATCATATATGTATGGACGTACTATGACTGTGAGAAATAACGTGTTTACTTCAAGTGAGCGTGATGTTAAATTAGGAGTACCGCAGGGGTCGGTATTAGGACCCCTACTATTCGTGCTATTTGTCAACGACTTGCCTGAACACGTAACTGACTGTCATATCACCATGTTTGCTGATGACACAACAATTACAGTTGCTAGTCCTGATTCAGATGTATTATTAATAAATGTCGGCAGAATTATTGATTCGTTCACGTCATGGTGCGATAGAAATCAACTCATTTTAAATACAACGAAGTCAGTTTCAATGAAATTCTATAATAGGAAGGATAATATCCCAGGTGAAATAAAAGCTATTGATGAAATAGTTTTGTCGCAAGATGTAAAATTCTTGGGAACATTTGTAGATGAGAGGTTAGACTGGGATTTACACATCAGTCACGTATGCAAGAAACTAAATTCAGCATTCTATGCAATAAAGCAGATGAAAACATGTGTAGCCAAAGAGAGTTTATTGGACATTTATTATGCAATGGTATACTCACACATTTCTTTCAACATAATGTCATGGGGATGTGGTAAAGATTTTGGTAGAGTGTTTATAGCGCAGAAACGTATCGTGAGATTAATATTTGATATGGACTATCGTGATAGTTGCAAACCGATATTTAGTAGAGAGAAATTGTTAACTGCTCCATCCATCTATATTTTGAAATGTTTGAAATACATTAGATGCAACTTGGAATCCTTCGATACCAATGCTTCTTCGCATGCTTATAACACTCGACATGGTGGTCACCTGAAAGTAACAAAACACAAAACCACGAAATTCCAAAATTCCCCTCTCTACAGGGCATTGAGTTTCTACAACAAACTGCCAACGGCAATTAAAAATTATGAATGCGACAGAATATTTTTTAACAAAATAAAATGTTTGCTGACTGAGAAAAGTTACTATTCTTATCAAGAATATTTGGATGATCCATTATTGTGAATTATTTTACTTTTAATATGTTACTTGTAGTGTGCTGTCATCTTATGTGCTTTGTTATAAAACTTCAATTCGATGTTTTTATTTATATATTGTAGTGGTTCATTTGTACACAGGTTATGATTTTATTTATACTGTTTATCGTTTCACTTTAATTATGTTTCTTTTGTATGCTGCCGTCATATATTTTTTCATTTTATTTATACATAAGATCGTTTTATATATATATATATATATATATATATACAATAAGGTTTTATTGTATCATGTGATTTATGTATTGTATGACTTACCATATGTACACACTGTACCTAAAATGGCTAATAAATTGATTTGATTTGATTTGTTCCTTGCTGAATGGTTATGGTTCGGGCTTCTATTGTTTATATCATTAACTATATTGAAGCACCTGTTGAAAACAAAAGGATAAAAATAGAAATGAAATAAGGTAATCAAATCCAAACAAAAGGTTGAAAAAATTTTTTTGGTCAAAAATAAAATTGAGGGTTTCCATGATCGAAGAAAATAATTTTGTTAAAAAAAATTTTGATATCGAACATGGAATATAAGTCAAAAAATGAAAATAAATAAATGAATGCAATAATATTCTGACAAGAAAATTGAGACATCGAATACAAATTATCAGTCAAAGAAATGATAATAAAGAAATAAAGCAATAATATTGTTACAAAAAAGTTGAGATATTGAATGTGAAATATTTGTCAAAGAAATGTAAATAAAGAAATAAATGAAATAATATTGTTACAAGAAAATGAGATATCGAATGTGAAATATTAGTCAAAAAATTTAAATAAAGAAATAATACTATTCATACTATTTCATGTATTTCTTTTCAGCTTTCGTTTAGCATTATATCCTGAACAATTGAGAAATACATTGCATGCCTTGAGTAATTTTTCTTGTATACAATTTATATGCTATTATTAATTGTATTCTATAGGTACCTATATCTTCAAATGTGTCGGAACTGATTTTTCCAGTGTGCAAATTTCTGTGTATGTGAGAAGTAAATAGAAATTGTAGGATAAAATCACTAGATTATGGATTTATTTTTTTTCATATATGAAAGTACTCTTCATAATTTTTTGAGGGGTATTTCACTTAGGTAAAATTTGTACAGCAAATTATCAAACGAGGGATTTCATTCTAGATTTCAGTGGTTTCAACCTCGATTTCTAGTAAATGCTGTACCCTTGATTTCGAAAGTAAAACACATATTACGTCGTGTTCATTTCAGTTATAACTTCATCCTGTACAATTTCACCTACGTTATATTTTTTTTATTATAAAAAAAAAAGTTAGTTATTCTGATAAGAAATTAAATCGAGACATATTTTGAATCTGAATATTATTAAAAAGATTTCTGTCCACATATCAGTTGATATTTCACATTGGTCTTTCGAGTTTTCGAAAAAGTCCTTTGGAAAACAGCAGCTGTAACACAATGGACGCTCAGTCAAAGTAAGAGAGAAATTGCCGTATAAACGCCAAGACCCATTTGTTAGACCCAAATTTTGACTGGCCATCTGCTTTTGGTGAATCGAACGTGATTATTTTCAGGAGCAATCAGTACCCTCTGAAATTTTTGTCTGATATTTCACATTCATTACCTCAGTGACCTTGTCACAATATTATTTCATTTATTTCTTCATCTACATTGTTTTGACCAATATTTCATATTCTTCATTTTGATCAATCAAACCTTTCATTTTATTTTTGACAGAAAAAAACATTACAACCTTTTATTCGGATTCGATTACTTTATTTGGTTTGCATTTTATCCTTTCGTTCTCAGTACCAGGTTTCAACAGAGTCAATAATATAAACAATGGAAATACGAACCATTACCATTCACCTTTGAGAGGGTTTCCGGTTCATTTTCATTAACAATTCATTATTGAGTAAAAAACAGTTGAATAGCGGTACTCACGCGATCATGACAGCCGCCCTGTTGGTCGTCCTTCTCGCCCTGTAGGTCAGCGGCCTCGTCACCGAGAAGTACCTGTCGAAGCTGATGATGAGCAGATTCAAAACGGAGGCGTTGCTCGCTAGGTAGTCCAACGCGAGCCACGTGTCGCAGATGATCGGCCCCAGAGGCCAGTACCCCAACAGCGTGTAGATCGTGAACAGGGGCATGGAGATGAGGCCGATGGCGAAGTCGGCGACGGCCAAGGAAAACAAAAAGTAGTTACTGATCGTCTGCAGTTGCTTGTCGATTTTGAACGATATCATCACCATGATGTTGCCCACGACGGTCGTCAGAGATAGGAGAGCCGCTGCAAGGAAAAAAACGTGTGTCGGTGAATGTTCATTTGCTAGTTAGTAGTAGTATAGTCTAATATGGTATAGTATGATGAAGTATAGTATAGTATAGTATAGTATAGTATAGTATAGTATAGTATAGTATAGTATAGTATAGTATAGTATAGTATAGTATAGTATAGTATTTATATGCAAGAAGTTTCGATGGTTCCGAATTTGAAGTATTCAACCTATAGTATAGTGTTATACATTTGGGGGTCTGTTCTTTAAATAGTCGATTTGGATAATTTTTCAGTTAGGAAAAGCCTAACATTCCTGGACGACTGTGAAGATTGCTGAGTCAAGGCGCAACACAGAGTCCAGGAATGTGGCTTTCCTACGAGGTAAACATAATATTTTTCCGCAATTCGTTGATTCGTTCCTCCTGTGAGGAAATATCGTTTCCTTGCAGTCGATTTCTTCAAGAAATTTTGTCTGGAATGTAAAAATTCCTTAGCGATTTGCGGGAAAATGTGAAATTTGACTATTGCTCTTAGGAATCGATGTTTTTTTTGAACAGTATCAATCCATATGAGGAAGATCTTGGCGAGCACGTCATAGGAAAGATACATCAACGAGTTGACGACATGTTCGATCACTTTTTGAATTGTGAAATATTATGAAAATTCCAGTATGGTATAGTATAGTGTAATAGAGTATAGTAGAGTATAGTACAGTATAGTATAGTATAGTATAGTATAGTATAGTATAGTATAGTATAGTATATTATAGTATAGTATAGTATAGTATAATATAGTATAATCTGAATATAATTCCGTATAGAACTATAGTATATTATAGTATAGTATAGTATAGTATAGTTAAAAATTAAAGTATAGTATAGCCTGTCTAGTATAGTATAGTATAGCATAGTATAGTCATAGTAAAGTATACATCACAGTATACGCATAGTATTGTCATTTATATGCAAGAAATTTCGATGGTTCCAAATTTGAGGTATTCAACCTTTTGAATAGTGTTTACACATGTAACATCTATATACTTCTCTCATAGAATATGTCAAGTTATAAATTTTATTCGTGTTTTCATTTCAATTGTACTTTTTAAATTTATTCAGGAAAACAGTTTTCTTATGCTTCTCTGATTTTGAATAGCTTTAGAATTTGTTCGAAAATGTATCTTAACCATTCCTCAAGAATTGAATATATGGTGAATGTTTCAAAAAATACGTTATAAATTATTGTATCTGGCGGATGCGCCAGGAACATTATTTGAAAGTATATGAAGATGGCAGGGAGGTCGTACATTCGACAAAAGGAGGGAATGAAAAATTGTGTGATCTAGCATACGTGTGCCAAAATGCGATACAACATGTGTATATACAATCAGAGCTGTAGAAAAGATCCCTGAATTTTATGTTCGTTTTGGGGATTGATTGTCAAGTGTATATTCAAATTAGACTACCAGGAACCTACAGTCAACTTATACAAACCGAAACGACTTCTAGGTATTTCCTCCCTTCAAGAACTCAAAATTTGTACTGTCATTCACTTGGTTTTCAAACCTGTTAGTAACCATCATAACCATTCTACAAGGCATTCGAACAATTTGTCAGTTATGAAAATGAAAACAAGTGTGGACCAACAATCGATTTATTTTCAAGGCATAAAATATTACAACGAATCACCAAATTATTTGAAATCTTGTGGCAAACTGAAATTCAAAAACGATTTGGAAAAACATTCATTACCGTAAGTTAGACTTTTTTGTTTCACAGTAACATCATTACTATTTGCACACTTTACATTTTTTATTTATATTATTGTACTTTTTTCCCCTACTATAAACATGATGTATGTTTATTGGGAAATGAATAAATGAATATATGATTGCTCATGAATCCAAAAAAGGGGCGGTCATTCTGGTAGAAGATAATGGTAAATGAAGCTGAAAATCAATATTGCCATTATTTGTGAATGTCATTCACCTTCGTAGATGTTCGAATGATTCACAACTTCTCTTTTTTATTTTCAATAGATGCGAGGACTTTTGCGAATTGCAACATTTGGATTGCTCACAAAAATATCAACGGCACATTCGACATAAAAATGTACTGGCTTTGAATGACGAGAGCACTGAATCTTGTACTCGAAGAAATGGCTAATAAATAGTAACGTATCATATTTGGAAATTTTGTATGTAAGTTATTAAAGTGGTTTGTGGTTTTCAATGGGGAAACTGAGTACCTGAAGCTGATGAAATTCAAAAACTGTGGCAAGTCATCATAGGCATGGTTGAATTTTGAAGAACAATGGAGCCATATTGTTGTAGAATCATAGAATTCCGGATATAAATCAAAGTGGCGGCTTGAATATGAAAGAAGAAAAATCGAGAACTTCCACAAACCTCCTTTGTTGATAAGTACGTGTATATCATTTATTGAAATATGGGAGCTCATTTATGAAAAAGTTCTCCCCTAGTTTTCCAATAGGGAATTATATGCCCTCACGAAGGTTCAAATCATAAATTTTGGTAAAATTCCGTTAATCGGGCTCCGCTTCGGAAATAAATAATTTTTGATGGAACTTACGTAGTTTGGATTCCTGGAAAAAAAATTAAAATGAATTTTTTGCGGCTCTCAACTCGTTTCGGAGATACGGCTCCCCAAAGACAGGAAATCGGGGTTTTACGCCTATGTTTGTTCCTCAGACAATTCCGCTCGAAATTCCTCCTTCTTTCTATCAGCACAATATACCCGTTATATACCACCTTCTTCATCACTTTCCAACCGAATTATACGCATTTTTCCATGTTTCGCTACAATACTCTAAATTGTAAATTGTCAAAAGAATTCGAGGTTAGCAAAACAATAGAACGCGCATCGCATCACGAGGCGGAACCCGATAAACGGAATTTTACCTATATTTTGAAAAATTGATAATTTCTTATATTTATAAACTACAAATACTGCGTTCCTACATAGTATTTCATTGTTATGCATAACACCTATATCCAGTACTGCAGTAAGCCTCTTGGTGGTTTTTGAGCTTAATTATCTTTATTCTTTTGAGAAATCGCACTGACAGTGTAAATTCTTGAGTTCAAATCAAATGCAGCACGATAAAAACGAATATCTGACTGTAGATTATAAATATAATTCACTACGTTTTATTTGATTCGGCCCTCTAACAGCCGTTATAGGAAGGAATGGGATATTATTATCCTGCTCTATTTCGAAATAACTAGTCGAAGATGTCACTAACTCTTGGCAGCGATAAAACTTTTCAATTTCCCAAACACAAAACTGATATCACACGCTAACAAACTTGTACGTTTTCGTCGTCAATTGGTACAGTTTGTCCATCGATTTCAACATGCGAGAGTGTAAAATTTTCCGTAATTCGTTATAAAAGTCAAAAAATATTTGCTTGGCGATGATTATCTACCAAATCTATCTAAAATCCACTCACCCACAGTGCCGATCAGAACGACTTGTGTAATAGTGTAAATAGCCTCGTGCGAAGTATTGCCAAAATCAGTTGTGTTCTCCACCGCCTGCGACGAGTTCATGTTTATGTCACAAGGACCAGCAGTGGGAGGTTAGGCGCCGCATGGTGCTTGGCACCCCCTGGAACAAAAAACGCATTCGAATGTCGACAATACTCATGGCAAGGGAGGATACAAGGGTGGGACCATGGGTGCAATGCCCCCTTTTGGCTTGGAACAAAAATAATATCATTCATGAAACTTTTCCTAAAGATCAATTACCACAACACCAAACTGATATTTTTGCACTCGACGCGCGTTTCGCTAACAAGGTTAGCATCTTCAGGAGAAGTAAATTAATACTAAATCTAAAGACTAGGTTAGTTGTTTATATACCTAAAGTTTTTCCGGTCCGCTATGGACTTTGTTTATTACTGCTAATTGATTTCTCGATAATGATCCAGTGCAGTAACTACCTGCAAAGTTGTTGGTCCGTCATCTGTTATTATTGATTATTATGGGCTGAAAGGTCCCTTGTCACTATTCTTGCTGTTTTTACCTTTTGCTATTTCTAGACTCTCACATGCATCGAGTAGTCTTGTGTTATGCACATGCTCGATCAGTTTGAGATTGCTTTCACCAATTTTGTGGTCATTGTCTAGAGCGTGTTGGGTGACACTGGATTTTTCTACCCTTCCGTATTTTATGTGTGCAAAATGCTCCTTGAAACGGGGTTTATTAGCTCGTCGGGTCTGGCCGATGTATTTGTTGTTGCAATCTTGACAACTGATTTCGTAAATTCCCGACTTCTCCGAGTTTCCTAATTTATCTTTCGGATTACCAAGCAGCTGTTGTAATTTGTACGAGGTTTTATATGCAACTTTCATATCCACTTTATCGAATATCTGTGAAGTCCTCTAATGTATAGAGAATCATATGGGATTACTATAAACTTCTCATTTTTCTCATCTTTTTGAGAAGTCGGAAGATTTACGGAGTGTTTCCCTAAATTTATATTTTCTAATTTTCTTATCAAGTATCTCTGGGTTAAAACCGTTCACTTCAGCTACGTACCTAATTACTCTCCTTTCATTGTCGTACTTATCTTTTTTCAAAGGGAAAGTTATTAACTTATAAAACAAAAAATTGCGTTTACTCATCGTTTATATCATTCATGGCCGACTGGTACAGGTCTGCAAAATCGTTTCAGTTGGAATACTTTTTTTGTTTCACAGGTAACAGTTTCTCGAAATGGCTTCCAAAATATCCAATCACCAATAGGTTTATTGTGATATAATAATAAATTCTCACTTGTTATACCACCAGTGCTTAAATTATTTCCGAATTTTTTTTAGAGATTAAGACAATTTTTTTTATTATTTGTGACCAAGAATTGATTTTTAAAGATAATTCAAGTACTCGTGGTATTCATTTCAAACCCTACCAACCTACCTAGTTTTGAGTTGGTAAGTATGTTGGTTTCAATACGAAGCCTGTCACCTGGTATTCTGGTCAAACATTCAAATGAACATGGGCGAAAAAAAAAGAGTTGCACATCAGAACTAATCATTTATTGAATCACAATGACGACTTGGACATTTAGTAAGCCTCCTAGTTCAGCAATGAGCACTCGAAATAAGTATAGTAGCAATCCCGATTCCATCTACAGTGAATATAACCCCAAATTTTAATTTATTTCAGGATTTACAAATTAGCTGCAAACATTGAGTGAAATAAGTACCACGGGAATATATCAACGCCCTGAAAGTCCAGTGATGTAATGAAACATCTAGGCCTCACAAGATCCGACTCGGAAGAACAAGTTATTGTCAAGTTCCTATGATAAACTGGTTCTAAGCTCGATAGGATAAAACACTTTAGCCTAGGTCAAACTAAGTTATCCTGATAGAAAAACACACACTCTTTAGGTTAGATCAGGTAAGATTAGGTTGGGTTAGGTTGGGCGACGTTAAGTTAGGTTAGATAAATGGCTGAATTGATTTATCCTATCGGGCTTAGGACGAACCAGTTTAGCCTGAGCTATACCAGTTTATTCCATTGCATGTAGGAAGAATTGGTTCAGCCTTGACAAAACTAGTTTATCCTGAAATCGGGTTTGGCCGGTAACATATATATATATATATATATATATATATATATATATATGTATATATATATATATATATATATATATATATATATATAAAAAGGAAGTTCTTGGGTAAAGCAGCAAGCAAAACGTGTACTTTTTCAACACTATATTTCCGATATTTCGACAGTGAATACTGTCATCTTCAGGGAAGCTACAAATGGTTAACGAAATTGTTTATCAAATATGAAACAAGAAAAAACAGTGCTACTTACTGTGTTATTGAGAATGGTTGCTAATGATGGAAAAAGAATGAATGATTTGCGAGTGAATTGTCAGATTTAACATTCTGTACATGGTAATGTCAATTATTTAAAATATGTGAGATAAAATGTGAATAAAATTCTCTAGTAAGAGTTATTTAAAACAGTTCAAAAATTAAAACGTGGTTTGAAGATTCTTCCAGACTTGCACAAGTCTTCAGAATTTTTCCACACATAAAAATTGCAAATAAAACAGTTCTTACTATAAATTAAATTTTCAGTAAACTTAAAGACAAAACTCCCTTGCTGTCACAATCACAAGTGGTCTACCACATTCCATGTTCGAATTGTAACAAAATTTATATTGGACAAACTTCAAGAAATTTAAAAGATAGAATAACATCACATAAAAGTGACTCCAGACTTCATCCAGAACGTTGTGCTTTGGGGGAACACGTAAATAAAACAGGACATAACATGAATTACAATAACATTAAAATTCTAACTAAGGAATGCAACTTGACCAAGAGGCTATTCATGGAGATGGCCTTCATCACTAACACTGATCATTGCCTTAATAAGAGAACAGATCTCAATCACTTGAGTGGAATTTACTCTTTCTTACTTCAGATTGATAAAAATAATAATTCAAATAACTTTAATGCTTCCATAATTAATAACTCTCTCTTTTGAGCATAGTAAGTTGGCTGATGTCTCTAGAAGCAGCGACCAAAACCAAAAATCTCATTTGTCATTAGTCACAGATCAAACCTTTCAATTGTCATGTCATTTGTCTGTTTCCTAACCTTAGAATCTTCAAACCACGTTTTAATTTTTGAACTGTTTTAAATAACTCTTACTAGAGAATTTTATTCACATTTTATCTCACATATCTTAAATAATTGACATTACCATGTACAGAATGTTAAATCTGACAATTCACTCGCAAATCATTCATTCTTTTTCCATCATTAGCAACCATTCTCAATAACACAGTAAGTAGCACTGTTTTTCTTGTTTCATATTTGATAAACAATTTCGTTAACCATTTGTAGCTTCCCTGAAGATGACAGTATTCACTGTCGAAATATCGGAAATATAGTGTTGAAAGAGTACACGTTTTGCTTGCTGCTTTACCCAAGAACTTCCTTTTTGTTTCCTAACAAGTCAGCAAAGACTTCCTATCTACTATATATATATCTATATATATATAAAATATTCATTTTCTTGAAATAAGAAACATGTTTTTGATATTTTTAAACGATTTTTGGTTAACTTTTTTCTCGTAAAACCTCTCAATTTTCTCTTCGATAATAAAGTTACTGTTTCCCTTCCGTAGTCCTCTACAGCATCGCCTTTCATGATCTCAGCGGCAGATGCAAACAGAACGTCTAACTCAGGAAACCAAAAAACTACCAGACATTTTTCAGTAGTTTCATATTTCAAAAGTCCACCTTTTCCTTTAAAAACTATTTGATATCACGAGTATAATTCTCCTTCGATTCTCTTCTCTTTAGTCTATCGGGAGAATATAAAATATTTTAGTTCTTCATTCATTGGAAATATGGCCTATTTGTAAAAGTAAAATCAATATTCCAAATACAAATCATATTTGTGGAAAAAAATTCACGTACTGAACCGACAAACTTTTATATTCAACGATATATTATTGAACTGATGCATTTTCACCAAACAAAATAAAAAATATTCGGCTGCATTGTGATTGCAATTGTAATTAGAGTTGAAAATGTGAAATACCACTCTCGTTCAGGAAATCAATGACATTTCGTTATATAATTTATGAGTTTATGCGATGTTATGAACGAAGATGAAATTTTTTGTACACGATTCTGCAAAAATCAAATTGATGTAGGAAGATACGGTTGTAACAAAATTAAATCACAATCGCTATAAGGTGAACTGATTTACAGCCGATTGCACCGACTTTTTGTTATTGGAGCATAGGGCTAATGTGCCATCAAAGGTCAGTTGACGCACTGCTGCGATTGCAACATAATTCAGAGATTATTAAACACCCATCAATAAACCCTCGCCAAACTCAAAGAGTCCATTTGTTAATGGACTCATGAAAAAAAGGCGGTGCTATCGGCTGCTAATCAGTGGACTGTTTCTAATAGATGCCTGTATTATGCTGAAAGTATCAGATGGTCACTGTATGATCTGATATATTATATAGTATTCAATGTGTCTAAGAGAGAGTAACAGATAGACAATTGTGAATCAGTTCGAAATAGTCATTCTTGTATTGAGTTCGTAAAAATTGAGTGTTTCTTGATGGCATATGAGACCTATCGGTCGCAGTCAAAAATTAACTCGAATGTGCTATGAGAAACGAAATTTTCAAAACTTTATTTTCATTCAAAATTTCGAAATGGAAATTCAGTGTAATTTAACCTCTCCTATTGATAACTATGGATCAATCAAGTTTCCTTTATTTCTTAACATCTTGGAAACGCGCCATTGTCAATTACCTAATTTTGATTGTCATATCCATAATTTCTCTTTCTTTGCGATCGAAATAGTTATTATTTTTGGTAAGATAATGATGACATCTTGCGATAGCGACAGTGAAGAAATAAAAGATGCAGAGAACGCCGCATTGTCAAATCTTTTTCCAAGTCAATCGAAGTACTGTGTGTTTGAAAAAGTGTACACTCAGTTTAGAGAAGGGTGTCGTACAAATAATGTCGAACCGCAATATAAAATTATCTGCTACGTCACTTAAAAGAGAAATCAAAGGTGTTTAAGCCCCTTTCATTGTGGAGCCAATGTTCTATGCTCAAAATCACTTTGAATTTGAACGAAAACTGATTTGCGGAGATGTTTCTCTAGCAGCGAGAAAAAAGTATCAGAGGTAATACCACGAGTCCGTAAAATGTTATGAATAATTTTTTTATTTTCCACGAAAACTTTTTTATTTGTCAAAAGTACGAAAACAAACCGATTGATAAAATCACGAGTCCGTAGGACCGTTTGTGTTATTATAATACCGACAGAGTGAAAAGTGAATGACTACTAATAATTAGGTAACTTTTCATTCATGGTAATATATATTTTAACATTGTATGTGAGCCAATTCAATAAAATCGACGCGGTGAACCTTATGTTTTCGACAGTTCAAAGGTAAACAGCGTTTTTATCAAGGACCAAGGACAAGGCAGTTTCATCATCATAAAACCGAATGATTGGCTAGAATAGCCTGCTACTATTGGTTGAAATGCCAAGAACGTCATATTTTGACAAGTAAAAAAAATAGTCGGTAAAGAACTATTTTTTCGATGTAAAAAAAGTATGTTTTACATCCAGTTTCGACGATGCAATTTGTCGCTGCAATTTCTCGCGGCGACTTGTCGTTGCGAGATATGTCGTTTAGCTGTCAGTTTGCATTGCCAATATTAAAAAATAGCACTGAATGTTACCAAGATGAACGTCTACATTATCACAACTGATATATAATTTCATTAATTTCTAATAATTGATATTGTGAGTGAATCACCATATTACTCAACTTGATTCCTTAAATTTCGAAAAATAATTGAAATGTTCAAAATCAACATTCTTCACAATGATGCCACCACATATTTTTGTAGTTTGCGGCAACAAAATCACCATAGAAATAACTAAGTCGCTGCAACTCATCGCACCAAAAAAGATTCATGCAACTCGAAAATCTTACATGAACACATGCAATTTTCTGGAGTTGCAGCGACAACTTGCATCGTCGAAACAGGCAGTTATGCATCCATAGGAATGAAACGAATTCGATTTTTTGTGTTGTTAAGAGACGTCAGTGAAGATAACTCATCAAATTAAATTAATGTTGAGTTTAGAAAAGGAATGCGTCCTATAAGGGATGCGTATCCGCCATTGAGTGCCCTTCGTTGCCATTAACACCATTCATCCACCGCAGAACGCAAAACAAACGGATTTATGACAAATTTATTATTCGAGATGATAAAATTCTTGTTGAATATGCAACGGGTTCATCTCGATGTTTACCTATGCATAATCACCATATTGCCGGGAAGGATGGAAACGTGCCAGTGAGTTAATTACCGAAAACCATTGCCAGTTGGCGGCACCGCTAGATAATTCATTCTGATGCAGCTAGGAATTGCAGGGACAAAAATTGGGTTTTGTCATCGACATTGTATAGAATTTTACGGCGGCGCGGCGTATTAGGGTCACTGTAAAAATAAAAAATATCTCCATCGACAGATTATTATCTGTCAATGTCATATCAAAATCTGTCAATGACAGATTATAATATGCCACTGACAGATTTTAATCTGTCAATGATAGATTCTGACATACACAACATTTGTCATGAGGATAAAATCTGTCAATAGACCAATATATTTATCTGTCATACCCAGCATATCTTCATCCACTCAGCATCTTCGCCGTCAGCAATCTTCACTCGCCTTCAGCCTCTTCGGCTCGGCCTCAAGGGAACACTCAGCCTAACCCCACCCCCCATCCATCCCCTTCCTCCTCCAACAGCAAGTCTCAGAATCTCAACTCGCACCTGAGAACTATTGAGAGAGGTGTTCCCCAGGGTTCAATATTAGGCCCTGTACTATTTATATTGTATGTGACCGATATCGATAAGAATATCAACTCAGGCAAGTACACTGCATATGAAGATGCCTTTTCACAAACAATATCAGCTCCTACAACATCGGAAATAGAAAAGGTAGGCACTAATTTAACAGGCCAATGTCAAGAATGCTGAGGGAAGCTAATGCATCAGAACTTGATTCCTTTACTAATTCTTTGGAGTCGTTCAGAAGGTTTGCGGTGGATAATGTATTCCATCTCTAGATTTATACCCTGTTAGTTCGATAGTTTTATGTATTAAGTTTTATTTTCAACAGTTTCATTTAGCATTTATAGCATTTAGTGTTTTATATATTTCAATATTCTTACGAATTTTTACTGTCTCGATTTATTTTAATGTTGTAGTTATTTTATGTTTGTTTATAAAATTGTAACTGAGGGTTTTCCCGTTTATACCAAATGAATAAAAAAAATGTATTGAGAGTCCTGCTACAGTTTTGTGACTTGAGCAGTGTTTTCGATTGTGTGAACCACGCCAAGTTATTAGCAATACTAGAAATGTTTGGTATTAGAGGAGTAACGACTACATGGATATCATCTATCATACAAAATCGTACACAATATGTGAGCATATCCCAAAACATTCGACAATAAGTCTCAGAATTTCAACTCACAACTGAGAACTATTGCGAGAGGTGTATCCCAGGGCTCAAGATTAGTCACGGTACTATTTATATTGTATGTGACCGATATCGATAAGAATATCAACTCAGGCAAGTACATTGCATATGAAGATGATTTTTGACCACTAATATCAGCTCCTACAACATAGGAAATAAAAAAGATAGGCACTAATGTTGTGAAAGTCCTGCTACAGTTTTTGTGACTTGAACAAGGCTTTCGATTGTGTGAACCACACCAAGTTATTAGCAATGTGGAAAATATTTGGCATTACAGGAGTAACGACTACGTGGATATCATCATCCATACAAAATCGTACACGGTATGTCAGTATAGCCCAAAAGATTTGACAGCAAGTCTCTGAATTTCAACTCGCAACTGAGAACTATTGAGAGAGGTCTTCCCCAGGGTTCAATATTAGGCCCTGTACTATTTATAACATATGTGACCGATATCGATAAGAATATCAACTCAGGCAAGTACACTGCATATGAAGATGATTTTTCACTGAAAATATCAGCTCCACAACATCGTTAATAGAAAAGATAGGCACTAATATAATGAAAGTCCTGCTACAGTTTTTGTGACTTGAGCAAGGCTTTCGATTGTGTGAACCACGCCAAGTTATTAGCAATGCGAAATATATTTTGTATTAGAGGAGTAACGACTACGTGGATACCATCATTCATACAAAATCGTACACAATATGTGAGCATATCCCAAAACATTCGACTGTAAGTCTCAGAATTTCAACTCGCAACTGAGAACTATTGAGAGAAGTGTTCCCCAGGGTTCAATATTAGGCCCTGTACTATTTATATTGTATGTGACCGATATCGATAAGGATATCAACTCAGGCAAGTCAAGAGAGAGAGTCAAGAATCAAGTTTATTCAGACAGATGAGCATATAGACAATAATTTTTACTTAATTAGTATACCCACTATTTGTGATTTATATATTAACAAATATAATATTGAAAGATAGTAATTCAATCAAGTAAACACAATACAAGTTTAAAGTATCTAAATATGAGTAGGTTTTATATTAGGGGGATTTCACCTAAGCAGAGCTTGTTTTGTGAAACCCACCAGTAATGTGTAACAATACCATTAGAGAGACATATTTCAACATCATAGCGAGTAGTATAATTATTATGATATTATATTTATATTGCATATGAAGATGATTTTTGACCACCAATATCAGCTCCTACAACATCGGAAATGCAAAAACTGACTTGAACAGTGCTTTCGATTGTGTGAACCACGACAAGTTATTAGCAATAATGAAAATATTTATTGGAGGAGTAACGACTACGTGGATATCATCTCTCATACAAAATCGTACACAGTGTGTCAGTATAGCCCAAAAGATTTGACAGCAAGTCTCTGAATTTCAATTCACAACTGGGAACTATTCAGAGATGTCTTCCTCAGAGTTAAATATTAGACTCTGTACTATTTATATTGTATGTAACCGATATCGATAAGAATTTTCACCAACGATATCAGCTCCTACAACATCGGAAATAGAAAAAGTAGACACTAATGTAATGAAAAAATACTAATCATTTCAATGAGAATGACCTGTAGTTAAATGTTGATAAGACAACTTTATATAGATTCCATAACGAATAGAAAGCATGTAACCCAAAAAAGATCGTAGTGTATGACAGGCCTTTATCCAGCTTTAATAAAGGAACAATGAGATTCCTAGGGCTTTATATCAATGGGTACCTCGACTGGAAGGCCAAGCTTCACGTAGTCAGGAACATGCTTATTCTTTCAACTATAAAACAGTTAATAACTCTTTTTTCCTCTCACATCATGGGGCATATAAACTAGGAGTTCTGAGGTGCATAGCAGGAGTGTCTAGCTCTCACTCATGTAGACAATTGTTCCCAAACTTAGGTATATTGACAACACCATGTGTGTATATATATGAAGCATGTATGTATTTTTTACGAAACAAAAATAAATTCACACTCAATGATAACGTTCACAATTATCATAAGAGAAAGGAAAAAAATATTCATTTTCAAATGGTTCATTTAAAGTTGAGTAATCAATCTCCAATTTGTATGCGACCTAGATTATTCAATAACCTTCCACCCCAAATTGCTAGGGATGTTTTCGAAAAATTATTTAAACAATTTCTGTTAGAGAACTTTTACTACTCAGTCGCCGTCTATCTTGATAAATGGATGTATGTAATCGGTTTTCAGGAAAGTGTATGTTTGTATTTTTTATATATTTTGATTAGTGTAGTGCTATGAGAACTTTCAACACAATTTTCGAATTGTCAATCAAGAAAGAATGAAGGAATTATTCGATTGATTGACCACCAAGCTGTCTGTGTTCACTCATTCGCACTCTCAGAGGTCTTGATGTTTCACCTATATATCTTTGACCGCACGAACAAGCGATTTATTTTTATTTGAAATTTCGAATCATGCGAGAAGCTGCAAACTGATATGATTTTGTTCTCATTGAGAAGGAACTGACGTCTACCCTTCTACGGTTATAGAGATTTCATCATTGAATTTCTATTTTTTCAGATTGTGGTAGGGTTTCAACCCAAAAAACTAGGAAAAAAAAGAAGCATTTCAAGAGTATATCGAACTTGATTGAACTGGAGACGCAGTTTACTCCAACTTCGTTCGAGAAACCCAATTAAAACTATGCACTGTTTTGTTTTGAACAAATAATAGTAGTAGTTTCCGACGTTCCGTGCAAAAACATTGAATCAACCGTGGAGAAGGCGAAAAATTGGCAGACGCGATATCGTCTCTTTTGTAGTTACCCGTATTCAGAGTGCTTCAATTCCACGACCCTTTGTTAGCTATATTTAACGTCTAACAATGGATCGCTGCAGGAAGGTAAAAGCACATCAATCCAATAGTGAGTGTGTTCAGTGGAAAATCCATTATTTGTGGAAAGCAGGAGATTCGTTTGAATGGAAAATTATTAACAATATGTGCTTTCTATGTATTAGTCAGTATTGTTATAAATCCGTTAAAGGAAATCCTCTTCAATTCATTAGATACTTTTCTACATGCTCCAGATGCTTGCAAATTTTCCGATGCCCCGAGAAAACATAACGAGCGGAAAGTTCGATAGAGTTGGGAGTTATTCAACTTTCCATATAGCTCTGGGAAATTTCCTAAAAGTTGGGAAATAGCCTCAGTTCAGTGTTTCTCTGGAAAGATGGTTAATGATATTTCAGAGGTTATGGAGAGAGCATTCATTATTGAGCTCAATGGGCATTTGGAACGCCCATAAATGATCACAAATCGACAATGCGGTATCGGTCACCGTTACGTTCTGAATTCACAACAGAAATATAAAGAAACGTCATCCTCTGAGCATGTTATTGCAATAAGCAATAATTAACGTTTATAATCATAGTTCTTTAGTTTTTGCAAGGATCAAATCCAGTGCCCATCACCAACAGTATGATTCTTCTTGTCAGCGTTTTTTTTCTTGCGTTCATTGCCTAGTTTCGAAGTCGTCAGTACTGCATACCGGTTTCTCCTGTCGTAACCTCAATATTGCGAAATATCAACTGTAACGTTGCCATATCGTTTTTGAGATGGAATTGAAGGCTTGTTCCGAAATTAAGAAAAGTTTTTTATGATAGAACAAAGGCTTTATACCTTCGTAATTTTTTTGGGTTTTTGACCTACCACTGTCGGAATGAATAAGAATTATAATTGATTAGAGAATAATTTCATTGAATCAACATTGAAGGAAAATTATATAGTTAGGGAGGCGAGGTAGCTAAATGGCGTAATTCAACGGATAAAATAATTTCGAAAAGGAAAGCTCGTAAACAAAAAAAAACTCGAGCGCGTCAGATTTTTGGAAGGGGTGTTGAGTAGACCCCAAGGAAGCTCCCTTTGAAAAAACTGACGATTTCGGCGTGACGACAAGTTACGATGAATTTTTGAAAATGCAAAAAAAATGTTTTTTTGAGATACTCGAGCGCGTCAGATTTTCATAGGAGATGTTTATCTCGGTATCCTGAAAGCATATTTTCTTAATCTGACAAAAATGTTGGTGGATTCTCTCAATCTGACCGAAAGAGGTTTTTTGGTTTCTTTTTTTCCTTTCTTTCTCCTTGATAAAACAGGGAATTTAAGAATGGCAATAAAGCGATAGATACAACCAACGTAAATGTAGATGAAATGTAGTACGAATTATATTATTTATTGTATAAAAAACGAAATGATATAAAAATTGTATTAAAATTAGGTGTACCGAAAATTCCCTTCTACCACTTCTTTACCCACCATCAATGTTGCGAAATAAAGGAAAAATACTGGTAGGACGGCATATTTCCGCGAAGCGCACAGTATATATTTATAAGTACTAAGCGGGAAGAAAGTAGGAAATATTTATAATCATTTATGACCTCTTTGTTGAAAAAAATAATATACACGTTGAAATGCGTTTCAAAGTACGGAATTATATCGATTTCAATTTGAAGTCTTCAGGTATTTTTATACCCTACACATGTAACACAGAGGAGTTTGAAATACTTTAAGGGCTTTCATTCAACCCTAGTTACACTAGTCAGCAAGGCACTCACTTAAAGGAAATACTACCGAATCGTTGATAATATAATAAATATAATTGAATTTCCATGTAATATTTTCCAAATTGAGTTTTTTGTTTTCATTATCTTTTCCATGTCTGATGATAATCTCGGCACATAATACCACTCTTAGACCAGTCCTAATCTACTGAAATGAATACACCTCCATAATTTTCAAAATTTTGCAATTGAACCAATACTTTCGTCTCGAGATTTCATCAATATATACTAGTCATTTCGAAAATTAATGATCTTCACCTATTTAACCAATAAAATTTGGATCACAATCCTAGGCGGAAGTTTCACATATTTTAAAAACTATTTTCTCGAGAAAAATGAAGCATCACAAGCTTCACTATAGTGGTGATTTTATAACCACACCTGCTAAATTCTAAAGCAAGATAAAATTTTACTTCATAACATATAACAGCAGTAATTCTGAAGGGCTATGTTTAATTTGAAAGCGCGTCAAAATTTCAAACATACGTTATGCAGTAAAATTTTAACATGCTTCAAAATTTAACATATGTGTTATAGAATTACCGCAAACCTATGTTCAAAATTTTGACGTGCTTTTAGTTATAACAAGGCCATACAGAATTCCGACTGATGTATGTAATTAATAATTATTATTTGTCAAGGACAACCCCGGAAATTTACAGTTTAGTGCCCGTTGATATAAAAGTTCCTCATGGGCACATGTTATCGTGGAGAGCCAAAGCGAAAAGAGCATAGCTGGAACCGAATCAAGTGGAAAGATTCAGGCCATTGTCAATGTATTGACCTACTCGCTGAAAGATTGGTGTCAGTGCATCGAAGTTTGAAGCAACAGTATATGAACGAAAAGGCCTTGCAAGGTGAAGCTGTTCAGGGGCTGAAATATCTGCATACTTGAGAGCAAACAATAGCGAAATCTTCGAGTACTATTATTTTTTATCCGTACACACTTATGAGGTGTTTAACGATTTTTATGCATTTTTACAGGATAAAAGATATTGCAAGGTTTCGAAATGAGATGTGAATGAGTTACGTTTATTTTTAAGGGTGGAATTATTAAAGAAAACATCAAAATCATTTCGACAAATCATATTCACTACATAAAATCACTGCACAGGAATAGGTTTCTGATAAACTAGCCCACTCAACCAATTACCCCAGATCCGCAAAACGTCTCAATACATTCAAAATGGAATATTACTTTCTCCTCCGATTGACAGCAAATATTAATTTTGAAGACACATAACAATCAGCAGAATATTACTATTGCTATTCAATGTGCCACTTCTCTCATCGCTTTCATATGTTCAAAACGAAAGATTTCTCACGCAGTGAGAAATATCCCCCATTTCAATGAGAAATAATTTCTCACTTTTATCAACATAATCCAAGTCAGTCATGATTGTTACATGTCAGGCTGATATGATAAGTTATCCATGTTGACAACACTACGCCGACGATTCGGGTGCAATATCCAAATCCATTATTTGTGGAAAGCAGGAAATTCGTTTAAATGGAAAATTATTAACAATATGAGCTTTCTATGTATTAGTCAGTATTGTTATAAATCCGTTGAAGGAAATCCTCTTCAATTCATTCGATACTTTTCTACATGCTCCAGATGCTTACAAATTTCCCGATGCACGAGCGGAAAGTTCGATAGAGTTGGGAGTTATTCAACTTTCCATATAGCTCTGGGAAATTTTCTAAAAGCTGGGAAATAGCCCCAGTTCATGGAGGGTTATGGAGGGAACATTCTTTATTGAGCTCATTGAGCAAATGATCACGAATCGACAATGCGGTATCCGTCACCGGTATACATTCTGAATTCACGACAGAAATATAGGGAAACGTCATCCTCTGAGCATGTTATTGCAATAAGCATAAACGGTTATAACTAACCATAGTAGTTTGGTTTTTGTAAGGATTAAATCATCATCATCATCATGAATTGTTACATGTCAGGCTGATAGGATAAGTTCTCCATGTTGACAACACTACGCCGACGATTCGCGTGGAATATCCAAGTAGACCATTGTTTGAGTTTCCACCACAACAAAACCGAAGCACTGCATAATTATTGCTGTCAACTTACCCAACGAAAATAGTTTTATTGTTGATTGTTATAGTATAAACAGTTCAGATTTATTAAATATTGAATATAACGGAATACGAAGATTAAGAGTTGGAAAATACACTCCAAGAAATTGTTCAGAAAGCAATAACGTAAGATAGAACTTAAAATAATTTCAGTTCACGGGCGACTACCACAGCTATAGCATACGACATAATGACCTATACATACCCTTCCATAGAACAGCTAAGAAATGTCCTAGTTTAACATACACACAATTCAAACAAAAAACCAAAAGATGCTTAGCTGAAAACTGCCTCTATACAATTGATGAGCTCCTGGCGGGGAATAATTCAACATTTAATGTATGATTGACTTCGTGTCTCGAAATTATCTCAAATTAACTAGTACCTACTTATAATCCATAATATTCTGTACTTTATTTGTGCAAAGTTTGTGACACACTCTAGTCATGTACCTTATGACACTCTATTTTAAGCAATCTTTTTTTATGTGGTGTACTTTGTTTTTATTATGATGTACCTATTTTTATGACTTATGCTATATACTGTAGTATCTATTGCAGTAATAAATTGATTGATTGATTGAATAGATGTTTGCAATAATTTGCTACTAAGCACATCAAGAGAAAAATATGAAATGACAGAAATAGCAAATGTACGAAACAGCCTGTGGGGATAAATACATTTAGCACCATGGCGAAAGAAACAACGAAATTTTTGCAATTACCGAACCCTGAATTATGTACTGGCCACTGTTTCCAAAGGTCATCTGCAACTATTTCAGTTAGTGCTGGGGCAGATCTTTTAACTTTAAAACGCCATGGGGGTTGGAAATCCAGTAATGTTGCTGAATCCTATATCGACAACTCCATAGCAAACAAAATGAAAATTTCAAAAAGTATAGTAGAATCTATTCAGCCTCCAGCGCCATTAGAACCTGAACACAACAATGCTGTGAAAGCTCAGTACGTTTCCCTATCAACTTGAACTTCGACCACAGCTTATATTTCAATTACCGAAAACATGTTGAAACAAAACAACCTACCAGCTATTACTTTACAAAGTTGTTCAAATATAACTGTTAATTACCATTTTAAATGAAACTTCAAAATGGGGTAATAACATACAAGTATTATTATATGTGTATTTTAATTTTCAATACTTGAAAACAACGCACTCGCTTGATTTGCGGCTTCTGCGCTCGTGAGAAATATGTCGTTTCTCTCACTCGTACAATATACTTTTTTTTCTCATTAATAGATAAAATCAACAACAATAGAGTAGACTAGATTTTTCATCAAATGAAGAAAATCGTCAAAAAAGTAAATAGGAGGATTAATTCGTTTCAATTCGGATTTATTAGACGAAAGAATATTCTGATTTCTTCCAACTCGACCCTAAGTTCCTCATTTAGGTTGATTATTGATAAATTCATAGGTTATGATATTAGGAATGAAAGTCATTCCAATCTTTTCGCTTGAATATGCTTCATCAAAACGATATAACTGATTTCATGTGAGAAAAACGTCCTACCAGTATTTTTCCTTTATTTCGCAACATTGATGGTGGGTAAAGAAGTGGTAGAAGGGAATTTTCGGTACACCTAATTATAATACAATTTTTATATCATTTCGTTTTTTATACAATAAATAATATAATTCGTACTACATTTCATCTACATTTACGTTGGTTGTATCTATCGCTTTATTGCCATTCTTAAATTCCCTGTTTTATCAAGGAGAAAGAAAGGAAAAAGAGAAACCAAAAAACCTCTTTCGGTCAGATTGAGAGAATCCACCAACATTTTTGTCAGATTAAGAAAATATGCTTTCAGGATACCGAGATAAACATCTCCTATGAAAATCTGACGCGCTCGAGTATCTCAAAAAAACATTTTTTTTGCATTTTGAAAAATCCATCGTAACTTGTCGTCACGCCGAAATCGTCAGTTTTTTCAAAGGGAGCTTTCTTGGGGTCTACTCAACACCCCTTCCAAAAATCTGACGCGCTCGAGTTTTTTTTTGTTTACGAGCTTTCCTTTTCGAAATTATTTTATCTTTATATATATATATATATATATATATATATATATATATATATATATATATATATATATAGGGGAGAGGCTGGTCTAGTGGCCACCTTTTGATTAAATTCATGATAACATTAATTTAAATCATAATACGTTAATGGCTATCCACATAAACAACGTCAAAGTAATTGGTAAATTATAATTGTACACTTTGATGCCAAAAAAACATAGGTTTTGAATGACTAATTTTTTTTTTTAATATGGCCACTGTACCAAACTAAATGGTACAGTGGCCATAAAGGTAAAGGTACAGTGGCCATCTTGTTTTTTCCCATGACATTGGTATTTTTTTCTTGTTAGCAATCGCCAAATCGTAAGCTAATTGTCTGGCACCTTTTGGATTAAGACCGTGATGTAGCTTGGTCATCGTTTGAAGGTAATTACTGAATTCTTGTTCTTCATTTGTAGGAAAAATTTCATAGATGCGATATGGAGCTCCCTCAAGAGCGTCTAAGGTCCAATCTATTTCATTTCTATTTTCGCTGCACTTTTTGAAGTATCTTCTGAGCGTAGTCCGAGGAATACCGTATTTCAAAGCAGCAGCTTTTTGGTATAATCCACCTATATATATACATACAACATCTCAGTTGGCATTTTCAAGAATGTTACTGCTCCTACTTGGTGCTAGCAGTTGCTAGCAGTTGCTAGCACCAAGTAGGAGCAGTAACATTCTTGAAAAAGCCAACTGAGATGTTGGCGAAACGTCGAAAGTCAATACCTACAAATCAACGGATAAACTCCCAGAATACCAATTTCGCATATATATATATATATATATATATATATATATATATATACATATATATACATATATATACATATATATACATATATATACATATAAGTACTAAGCGGGAAGGAAGTAGGAAATATTTATAATCATTTATGACCTCTTTGTTGAAAAAAATAATATACACGTTGAAATGCGTTTCAAAGTACGGAATTATATCGATTTCAATTTGAAGTCTTCAGGTATTTTTATACCCTACACATGTAACACAGAGGAGTTTGAAATACTTTAAGGGCTTTCATTCAACCCTAGTTACACTAGTCAGCAAGGCACTCACTTAAAGGAAATACTACCGAATCATTGATAATATAATAAATATAATTGAATTTTCATGTAATATTTTCCAAATTGAGTTTTTTGTTTTTATTATCTTTTCCATGTCTGATGATAATCTCGGCACATAATACCACTCTTAGACCAGTCCTAGTCCACTGAAATGAATACACCTCCATAATTTTCAAAATTTTGCAATTGAACCAATACTTTCGTCTCGAGATTTCATCAATATATACTAGTCATTTCGAAAATTAATGATCTTCACCTATTTAACCAATAAAATTTGGATCACAATCCTAGGCGGAAGTTTCACATATTTTAAAAACTATTTTTTCGAGAAAAATGAAGCATCACAAGCTTCACTATAGTGGTGATTTTATAACCACACATGCTAAATTCTAAAGCAAGATAAAATTTTACTCCATAACATATAACAGCAGTAATTCTGAAGGGCTACGTTTAATTTGAAAGCGCGTCAAAATTTCAAACATACGTTATGCAGTAAAATTTTAACATGCTTCAAAATTTAACATATGTGTTATAGAATTACCGCAAACCTATGTTCAAAATTTTGACGTGCTTTTAGTTATAACAAGGCCATACAGAATTACGACTGATGTATGTAATTAATAATTATTATTTGTCAAGGACAACCCCGGAAATTTACAGTTTAATGCCCGTTGATATAAAAGTCCCTCATGGGCACATGTTATCGTGGAGAGCCAAAGCGAAAAGAGCATAGCTGGAACCGAATCAAGTGGAAAGATTCAGGCCATTGTCAATGTATTGACCTACTCGCTGAAAGATTGGTGTCAGTGCATCGAAGTTTGAAGCAACAGTATATGAACGAAAAGGCCTTGCAAGGTGAAGCTGTTCAGGGGCTGAAATATCTGCATACTTGAGTGCAAACAATAGCGAAATGTTCGAGTACTATTATTTTTTATCCGTACACACTTATGAGGTGTTTAACGATTTTTATGCATTTTTACAGGGTAGAAGATATTGCAAGGTTTCGAAATGAGATGTGAATCAGTTGCGTTTATTTTTAATAATATAATAATAATAATTTTTATTTTGACAAATCATTTTCACTACATGAGATCACTGTACAGGAGGTTTCTAATAAACTAGCCCAATCACGATCTGTGAAACGTCTCAATACATTTGAAATGGGAATATTAGTTTTTCCACCGATTGACAGCAAATATTAATTTTGCAGATACATAACAATCAGCAGATTATAACTTTTTTTACGGATTCTATACAATGTGCCACTTCTCTCATCGCTTTCATACGTTCAAAACGTAAGATTTCTCACACAGTGAGAAATATCAGCTATTACAGTGAGAAATAATTTCTCACTGTTATCACAATAACCCAAGTCACTCATGAATTGTTACATGTCAGATTGATTTGACACGTTCTCCATGTTGACAACGCTACGCCGACGATTCGCGTGCAATATCCAAGTTAGCGTTTCCATAACAACAAAACCGAAGCACTGCATAATGGGCTCATTCAACATTTTTTTTTAATTTCATAATTCAAAAGTACTGGACTCAAATAATCTAACTACCAAAAATTTTTTTTTATTCACATGTTTACAACCTTAAATTAATATTTAAAATCCGTGCGCGTATAAACGGGGCGTGGCTTATTGTGACGTCATTATACGTACGGCCGATGGGCGCCAGATAAGAGGTATTCGTTTATTAGTAAACTCAGGTCTGTTGTTGTTTCAATTGTACCTACATAACCGATGGCATTGTCTCCATAATTTTGTCTAGCCGATCTGCGAAAGAAAAAATGTTCCAGAAAGGTGTAACAGTTCATTTCTCAATGAATGAAAATATGGAATTTGGGAATACTTCAGTCGCTATAAGCACTTTTTTTTTATTTTTTGTGTAGAACGTAATTCGGTTTCCTCTACAAAAAATCCTCAACACTTTTCAGCGGTCTCGTATATTCTCGAAGAAACACGTCCATTTTTTCGTGAATCTTCACAATTTTTCAAATCAAATTTCTGTTGTTTGAACACACAAAATTTGTCTTTCTCTTCATCAAAACAGCACACAAGTCATAATTCACTTGTAACATTTTTAAGCAGACGAAACCATTATTGTTTCAAATAATTAACCTTTTTTCAAAAGTCAATATAAATATGTTCAGTTTTCAACAATAACACGGCGGTAACGGTAAAAAGGAGCTCATAGCAACCGAAGTATTACCATCAGTTCAACCACAACTATATTGTCTTCTAATGAGTTTTGTTTACTTACCGCTGTAATTTCACTCCTTTCATTTCACTGCTCATAAAGTCGTTATTTTTGTTGAAATAGTCACACTTCTGGTAGATTACCAGAATCAGCTTTCATAAATCCAGTTTTCAACGCGTACATTTCAAAAAGAATAACACCCTTCGCTAACAGTATATTTATACTACTAACATAAGCGATGCTGCGTCCTCAACCATGTGCGTATAGTGACGTCACGCGCTGTTCTCGATACTTTTACACCAGCGCAACTTCAACTTGAATTATTTCAGTACAGGATGAAGCTATTGGTCTGAAATTTTTGTGAGCGTATTAGGGGTCCAGACACTACAATAAAATGCATAAAAATGTTATAATGTTGATTTCACTGAACGACCCTATTATTGCTGTCAACTTACCCAACGAAAATAGTTTTATTCGTGATTGTTATAGTATAAACAGTTCAGATTTATTGAATATTGAATGTAATGGAATGAGAAGATTTAAAGTTGGAAAATACACCTCCAGAAATTGTTCAGAAAGCAATAGATGTTTGCAATAATTTGCTACCAAGCACATCAAGAGAAAAATATGAAATCACAAAAATGGCAAATGAATTATATACTGGCCACTGTTTCCGAAGGTCTTCTGCAACTAATTTAGTAAGTGCAGGGGCAGATCTTTTAACTTCAAAACGCCATGGGGGTTGGAAATCCAGTAATGTTGCTGAATCCTATATCGACAACTCCATAGCAAACAAAATGAAAATTTCAAAAAGTATAGTAGAATCTATTCAGCCTCCAGCGCCATTAGAACCTGAACACAACAATGCTGTGAAAGCTCAGTACGTTTCCCTATCAACTTGAACTTCGACCACAGCTAATATTTCAATTACCGAAAACATGTTGAAACAAAACAACCTACCAGCTATTACTTTACAAAGTTGTTCAAATATAACTGTTAATTACCATTTTAAATGAAACTTCAAAATGGGGTAATGACATACAAGTATTATTATATGTGTATTTTAATTTTCAATACTTGAAAACAACGCACTCGCTTGATTTGCGGCTTCTGCGCTCGTGAGAAATATGTCGTTTCTCTCACTCGTACAATATACTATTTTTTCTCATTAATAGATAAAATCAACAATAATAGAGTAGACTAGATTTAACATCAAATGAAGAAAATCGTCAAAAAAGTTAATAGGAGGATTAATTCGTTTCAATTCGGATTTATTAGACGAAAGAATATTCTGATTTCTTCCAACTCGACCCTAAGTTCCTCATTTAGGTTGATTGTTGATAAATTCATAGGTTATGATATTAGGAATGAAAGTCATTCCATCAAAAATTGAAATGAATATGCTTCATCAAAACGATATAACTGATTTCATGTGAGAAAACTACATCGTTTGAAACAAACTCGTTTCACTTCTGACAATTCTTTATTCATTTTTTGCAGCCAATATCCAGTTTTTATGAGACACTATATTCCTGAGCGCTGAACGAGCGCGAAATGTGTCATAGAACAAAGTTAAAGTGTTATCCACATTCTTCTGATGAACTTTCTCAAACTGATTTTTTACTCTTGTCGCGAGGTATACAATGAGGTACTTAAAGCATGCAACAAATGGGTAATATTTTTCAAAGATGAAAGTTGAAAGTTGGTGCATATTCGATAACCAACTTACATGCATTCAGATTGGCTGCTGATCAAAAAGTATGCAGGGCAGATAAAAAAATATTGAATTTGTTTAGAAATAGAGTACCGCGATTTTGAAATGGGAGTTTTGCCCAATACGAAATCTTAGCTTGAAACACGAAGAATTTTTTTAATCATTACCGTATTGTAAATAAAAATTCTGATTAGTACGTATTGACAGTATTATTGGTAGATCATTTGCCTTGTTGAAAAGGTCAATTGTAGAATTCTAGAATTTTGTTGAATATCGTTACAACAAAGATGAATTTGGTAGTTACCAAGAAAAAGGAACAAAGAGAGAAAAATCATGTGAATTTCAAAATTATTTCGATTCGATGAAAATTTTTCGAAAGTGATATGGCGGTACTCCATATAGTAGTCATTACAACCTTATGAAAGAGCATGGCACGAGTTCAATGATGGCCCTAATGCCGGGGCAGATTTTGGAGTTCATATTTTCAACATCCTCATTTCATCACATATATTTGAAAAAAATAATTCAAAAGTTGTTAATCTAGTATTCAGCAATTACTATTGACAGTAGTTTGACAGTTCTATCAGAATCGTTTTTTGTAAGCCTCAGGAAAAACCTCTTCAGGTAAGGAGTTCCAAAGTTCTGCTGTTCTATTAAAAAAGATTCCTGAGCCAGAACTGAACCCCGTAGAACACCTGCATTCATTGAGAGAATATCAGACCATAAAACTCCCTCAACAACCACATACAGAGACATATCAGACAAGGAGCTCTTCAACAAAGAACATAACTGAGGAGACAAACCATAAGATGGCAGTTTGGAAAAGAGACTCCGACGCCAAAATCTATCGAACGCTTTTGAAATGTCGAGTGCAACAGTTAAAGTTTCTACGAATTTTTCGATAGAATGCCGCCAAATATGTGAACATACGCCAACAAGTCACTGGTTGATCTTTGATGTCTAAACCCGTATTGTCGATCATTAATTATTGTTCATGTACCTGATGATTTTCTCCAATAGTCGTAAAAAGATGACAGGACATAATACACTTATTTCAATTTTGATTCTATTGTCCAGAGTAAAAGAGGTACCTACTGATCGGTTGCCTATGGCCGATAGCAATCAAACTTTGAAACCTACTGAATTGATTCTCTCAATTTTCACATATATTCTACATCTCCACTTATAATTTGGTATACTTTTGATTCAAAACTATTTTATATCTCATATTGTTACATAATAGTATATTATGCAACGATCACGTAATGATCGTTATTAATACACTTGCATCAACCGGGATACGAAACGAGCCGAAGATGAGTTTCGTATGGTTGATTTGAGTGTATTAATAACCATTACATGAGAGTTGCATACGCTTGTTCATCTACACCCGATAGATAGTGAAGGACTACAGATATTATATTTGTATTGCACACAATAATACTAATTAAACGTATTTCTTTGAAAAATTCTACAAAATTGTAACTAATGGTATAACATAGAGAAATAAAACGATAAGAAATGAAGAGAAGATCAAAAATTAAAAAAAAAAAAAAAGATTACTTGAGGCCGGAACCGAACCCGTGTCTTTTCGTGTCGCCTACGGAAAGCTCAGAAAATTTGATTGAAAAAATAAAGAAATAAATCATGCATTTGTCAAATGAAAAATTTTATCATTCTAACTGTATTTCTGCCGGTGAAGGTGTCGAAGGTGATTCTCCCATATCGCTGGTATCAGACATTTTGTTATGATTATCGAAGTTTGGCTATATTCTTGTACCTGTGTCCATTTTGACTTGACAAACGTCGAATGCAGAGCATGCACATGATGCTTGATTGAAAAATAATGGGTTTCTATTGGTTGAAAATCTGTATCGTAATGAAAAATCTGTATCGTAATGGATTTCATTATAAAACGGGTTGTGGACATATAAGTGTATTATTAGAGTACGGGTGTGGATAAAATAGTTTTATACGTTTACACATTTAAAATTTTACACTTTTATATATTTGATGCGTCTTTTTGTAGTACACTAAGAATATAAATAAATATTTAATATATATATATATATATATATATATATATATTATATATAATATATATAATATATATAATATAATATATAATAAAATAAGTATTGATATTGTTGATACTATTCAGGAATATAAGCACTATAATGTTTGCCCGAGTATCTCAAAATACATTATATCTTGACCATCTTCAGGGGAAAGAATCTCGATATTGATGTTTCACAGACAAGTTTTCCAAAAACTTAGGTGAATCATCATTACCTATTTTTCCGATGATAAAAATTCAGTTATAAGACTCGGTTTGACAAACCTTTCCTTCTACCTGTATTAATCGCCCATTTTTTCTATTGTATGCTTTCATAAACACATGTAATTTAGTGATTAATAAAATACTACTGAATACTACTACTACTAGTCTGTTCACAATAGAAAAAAAAACTACAGGAAGCACACTAGATGAAATTGTTTCTATCATGAAAAAACAACCTACTTGAAGACGTGAACGCTTGTAACAAACCCGGTAAAAAAATACTTTTTGAACGGCATTTGTGTTTCAAAATCTCATGCACACTTCAACCGAATGCAATTGGAAGACAGTGTGGCTGAATCAATCGATGTTCAGTCGAGTAAATATTATTAGATGCAAATGCTCCCAGCTACACCCCTTTCAATTCTGCATAATTTGAAGTGTGATTTAAAATTCATGGTTCTCGCGAATATCGATGATTTAAACGGTTCTGTTTCTGCGGAAGTTTGAATCGGCATTGGGAAATTGAATGGAAATTCACTCATTTTCATCGAGATGACTCTCTATCGGAAAGTTGGTGATGATTATTCGACAGCCTGAAACGAGAGCTGAATCTGATAATAATCAAAATATGGGTTGTCTATGACGTTTTGGAACTGTTGGGACACCATCAGACGCGAACTGTGCCAATAAGTCAGGTTGGCCTTGCTCTGAACGATTTCGGCCAGCCCACTAAACATTCAGCCCTACTCATCCGAACAGCCCACACATCAGCTACACGCTAACGAACAAACAGACGAAGGGTTCTTAACCTACCGCAATCTGAAAAAATGAGAGTTAATATTGGAATCTTCACAAGTATAGAAGGGCAGATTTTCAATCAACCCCGAAGAGTTGCTTCGTTAGTTACTTAACAGTTCTTTCCGAATGGAACAAGTTCTATAAGTCGGCAACTTTTCGAATACCTCCAATTTGACTAGCAAAAAATAACAGACATATTATTTATCAAAATACTTATCGTTGGAGTTTCGGAAACGAACCAACCAACTGCTTCCGTTTTCAAAAGTATTCTAGGTGTACAACTGGTGTTCAGTGTTTCGTACTTCTAGAGGTCTGGACGTTGCACCAATATATTTTCGACTGCATGAACACGATATTTGATAAATACAATTCTTTATGTTTTCTGTTATATTAGTTTTTTGAGTGTGTACCAGTATCAAACGTAAAGTATTTGTTGTTCTGAATGTTGTTCTGATATTATATCACATTTCACTTTTTCAGATAGTCGAGCGACATGAGGTAAGATGTTTGTTACAGGATGTATAGTTTGTGTAGGTTGTATGTCTTTATTATGGGGTGAGCTACAATTTTCAAATTCAGTCAATACATTTTCTATAAAATTCCCTGGATATTCATTTTCATTCAATATTGATTTCATGTACTCAATCTCTTCATCGATCTCTCCTCATGAATAACATTTTATTTTGGTTCCATCAAAAAAACATTTCAGTATACCTTTTCTGATATTCGTAGGGTGGTTTGAATTATTGTGGATTTATCTGTTGGTATGTGTGTGATGTGGTGTGTTTCTAATAGAATAGAAATATGCTTTATTGTACAGGAATAAATTCTTGTTGACAAAGTAAAATCACAAAAATATAAATATATATAAAAATAAATATATGTACAATATGTGAAAATATCATTGGTCATGTTACTAGAGATGCGAATATATAAACAGTACTCTAGCATATCAGAGATGTGATTAAATAGCAATACGAACCCAAATAAAGTTTAAAGCTGAATAATAAAACGTGGTTACATATTATGTTATATGTCCTGTCATACATGTAAAAGATTCAGTCTATTACATTAGTTACCTATATCGCAATTACGCTATTTGCGACATGTCAGCATGGTATTCATCCAGGCTATATTAGGCTTTATCAAGAAGCAGATTCTTTATCGTTCTTCTAAAAATTTTTTGATTTGAAATATTCTTAGTTGACAGTGGTAAGTGATTGAATATTTTTTTCCCTCATACATATTAGAATGTTTTGTTAAGGTCATTTTAGGTATTGGGTGGTGAATATTACAGTTTTGTCTAGTATTATAAAATAATGTTTAAATAATGTTTATTGAACAATTCAAAAGCAGGTATACAATATTAAAAATCAAATTATTAATAAACTAAATGCATAATCCCACGAAGTAAAACTTGTTGTGGGATATTCGTATTACCCATCTAAGAAATGCGAAAAAATTATTAGGATCGAAACATAGGTATAATTAGTTTGTTTTCAATATATCATGAAATATTTTTCTATTAGAAATAAGTATCCATTCCTTCAGATTTTTTTTGTATGATATAAATAATTTTGTGTTTTTGATTTCCTCTGGTACAATGTCATATAGATATGAACAAGTGAATGCATAATTTTTTTGGCCAATTGTTTTATGTACTTTTGTTTTCAGAGTTATTTTATCTTTATGTCTGGTTTCGTAGTGATGCACTTTGTATTTGATTTCATTTCTATTTTGGAAGAGATTAATCATTATATTAAAACAAAATAGTTGCCTGATATCCATCTTATTGCTCTCTTTATAGAGTAGGTCAGAAGAATATCTAATATTTTTTCCATATATAATTTTTAGAAAATATTTTTGAAGAATTTCTAATGGTTTGAAATGAGTATCATTTACACCTCCCCAACTAAGAATTCCATAATTCATCTGAGACTGGATGAGAGAGTAATATAGTATTTCTAAATAGGAAATTTTGAGAAATTTTTTGAAGAACTTGAATTTGGGAAGCAAACTTCTCAGTTTTTTAGTTAGAAAGATTATTTGTATATTCCACTTGAGATGTTGGTCAATAATTATACCTAAATATTTAATACTATTCACTCTTGAAATAATGTTGTCTTTGACAATTTCGATTGACCCCAATATATTTAGTTTTTTCGAAATTTATTGTGAGTAAATTGGAATCAAACCAACTTTTCAAATGTTTTAAATCGTTTTCAGACTTTTTTTCGATATGGTTCCAATTTTCTGCGTGGTGTGTTATAACAGTATCATCAGCATAGCTATGAATGTTCCCAGCTGTATTCATATAAATAAGATCATTGATATATATATTAAAAAGTAATGGTCCTAATACTGTTCCTTGAGGAATGCCAAATTCAAATATTTTTGGTTTACTCAGAATTTTATCAATTTCAACATACTGTGTCCTATTTTTGAGATAATTTTCAAATAATTTTGTTATTTGTCCTCGAAATCCATAATCATGTAATTTTTTAAGTAGCAATTTATGTGAAACTGAATCGAAAGCCTATTTTCAGGTTAATCCATAATATATCTTTTGTAAATCAGGCACACTACTTCAAGAATAAAAATTCACACTACAGTCAATAGTCGATGTTGTACAAACAGGTTTCTGCAGCTATCTCTGTAGTTTGCCCTACATAAATATCTTACTGATCTCTTCTGTAGTACAAAGAACTGATTAAGTAGTTTTTTGCTGCAGAAGCCCCAGAAAGCAATGCCATATCGCAAATGAGATTCTACTAGGGCGTAGTAAGTTGATCTGGCTGTAGTGATGTCTAATTCATTCATGAAGTGGATTATTTTGTCATCACATCTAGAAATGCGGCCTGAAACTCTAATTTTAAAATTCCCATATTTGACACTAATTTTATATATTATTGATGTGTGTGTATATATGTGTATATATTTTTAGATCTTTTGGTATATATTGTGCAAACTCGATTTCAAATTAATTTTATTTCACTTCTTGTACTTGTTTTCTTGACGTATTAATGTATTTTTATGTAAAATTGTATAAGGACGCTGTGGACATACACAATAATCTTATAATTTTATCTACCTCAATGCTTTGTCGATAAGAAATGTATTCTTGGACATTAAAGCACAGTTTTGATTGATTGATTGATTGAAAAGGAAGTTCTTTGTTTTTTCGATCTCTATTGTGGAATTTATTGGTTGTTCTTGCTTGTTGATCTCTCCAAAAAAATCAATCAACATATCTCCACCATACTTTTGGTCCATCTGGATAACATTCTGGGAATCCTCAAAATAATCCATATAAATAATACTGAAGGAGGTGAACTCATAGACATCCAAATACTTGTAGATGAAAGTTATTTTCGGATTAAAAATATGTTTTTTCGGTACATAGTTTCAGGATATCCATAATGGCATCTACATTCAACTTCCTTCTATTGATCACAGTTCCATCATCCTATAATTTGGACGTGCTGTCAAAAATATATCGGTTAAACGTCCAGACCTCAGGGAGTGGGAACGAGTGAACACGAGTTGTACATCAAGAACAGAGAGATTGCTGGTTCTAAATTATCAGAACACATATCACTGCTGATGGAGATCACACAGTGGAGTCGGCAGGAGACGAAAGTTGGAAAAATTTCCTTTTTCATGCTGAGTGCGGATACCTGCTCAATGAGTTCAGTTGATATGAGTTGCATCTAGCTACCCCTCTTGACAGACATGACGAATCTCAAATTTTTGACATTCACGAAAACAAACCTAGAAGAGAATAGTTGTGAACGAGTTTTGAAAACGAATGTGGATTTTGGTTCGCTGACCTTCTACACTTGTATAGATTCCAATAATAATAATTATCTTTTTATTGTGGTAGGTTATAGCATGTTTCGACGATGCGAGTTATCGCTGCAACTCCAGAAAATGGCATGTGTTCATGCAAGTTTTTCGAGTTGCATGAATCTTTTCTGGTGCGATAAGTTGCAGCGACTTAGTTATTTCGATGGTGAATTTGTTGCCGCAAACCACATATATGTGGTGGCATCATTGTGAAGAATGTTGATTTTGAACATTTGAATTATTTTTTCGAAACTTTACGAATCAAGTTGAGTAATGAGGTGATTTAATCACAATATAAATTATTAGAAATGAATGAAATGATATATCAGTTGTGATAATGTAGACGTTCATCTTGGTAACATTCAGTGCTATTTTTTAATATTGGCATTGCAAACTGACAGCTAGATGACATATCTCGCAACGATAAGTCGCCGCGACAAATTGCATCGTCGAAACGGGTTGTTAAGAATACGAAGAAAGAACCCATCTACTCCAGTCTATGACGGTAAAAAAAGTGTAAACTGTGTATTTATCCCATACAGCACCGATTCGTATGAAAATTTGGATATAGGATCTATATACCCTCTTTTTCGAAATCTACCCTGTGCCGAGGGTTGCTTCCTCTCTGGGGGTGGATGCCACCCCTTCTTGGGGGTGAAAAATTTTTTAATGAAAATAAGTGCGGAAATTAATAGATTGACTTATTCTAAGCACTTTTTGTTCAATGAAGTTTTTTCTGAAAAGCAATATTTTTCGACTTATTCGCGAGAGGAATTGTCGGGTTTCAGGCAAAAAAAACACGTTTTCAGGTCCTTTTTCGAGAATAACTGGAAAAATATGCATCTAATCGAAAAACATGCAGAAGGCAAAATTATAGCTTTTGAAAAACCAAAGGCGATCGTTTATTCGTGATGTATGCAAACCCACTACAAACTGAATAATTGCTTGTTGAAAGTTGATTGGTATTTTCAAACGCCAAAATGGAAAGTTTCTACGTACAATAACCAAAAACCAATACATTTTTCGGGAAAAACTCTTCGGACCTTTTTTGAAGTCCTTCAAAAATCCTTCATTTTTGTTATTTGTGAAAGTTTCCAGCATCAAAACTGACCGAGGTATGAAGGAAATAATGTTGAATCCTATTTTTTCGTTGAAAAAAAATTGTGAATAACTCATCCTATCTTCTCTCCCCTTTGAAAAAAATCGTTGTTACTCCATTATTCACTTCATTCATGTTCTCTTAATGAGTTCTGAGTTTTTCATCAATTGAAAGTACGTAGTTTTGGAAAAACTTGAGATTGAAGAGAAAAAATCATATGCGTAATTCAGCGAAAAATCATCATTTCTTCGAAATAACTCGAAAAGTATTGATCACATGCAAAATTTTGTGGAGTAAAAAATTGAAGGTTATTCTTCTCTGAAAATTTTGGTATTCCATTTTTTTCTGCAGGATAAAAATAGACTAAGATATGGCCAGTTAAATATTGTGAGGGTTCGCGCAAAGTACCTTTTTTGAGCCCTTTCAGCATTAACCTTTTCAAAAATATAATCTGAAACAAAAAATCATGTCAATGAGCTTATAGCTCCTGAAAAAAGCTGCAAAACACTTTTATGGTGGATTCGATGGCTTAAAGACTAAGCGAGATGTGATCAATACTTTTTGAGTTATTTCGATGAAATGGTGATTTTTCGCTGAAATACGTATATGATTTTTTCTCTTCAATCTCAATTTTTTCCAAAACTACGTACTTCCAATTGATGAAAAACTCAGAAGTCATTATAAGAACATGAGTGAAATGAATTATGGAGTAACAACGATTTTTTGCAAATGAGAGGATGAGTTATGCACAATTTTTTTTCAACAAAAAAATATATTTTAACGTTATTTCCCTCATACCTCGGTCAGTTTTGTTGCTAGAAACTTTTAGAAATAACAAAAATAAAGGATTTTTGAAGGACTTCAAAAAAGGTCCAATGAGTTTTTCCCGAAAAATGTATTGGTTTTTGGTTATTATGCATAGAAACTTTCCATTTTGGCGTTTGAAAATACCAATCAACTTTCCATAACCAAAAACCTTCAGTTTGTAGTGGGTTTGCATACATCACAAATAAACGATCGCCTTTGTTTTTTCAAAAGCTATAATTTTGCTCTCTGCAGGTTTTTCGATTAGATGCATATTTTTCCAGTTATTCGCGAAAAAGGATCTGAAAACGTGGTTTTTTTTGCCTGAAAACTGCTAATTTCACTCGCGAATAAGTCGAAAAGTATTGCTTTTCAGAAAAAACTTCATCGAACAAAAAGTGCTCAGAATTGGTCAATCTATTGATTTCCGCACTTACTTCCAATAAAAATTTTTTCACCCCCAAGAAGGGGTGGCATCCACCCCCAGGGAGAAAGCAACCCTCGGCAGAGGGTAGATTTCGAAAAAGAGAGTATGTAGATCCTGAATCCAAATTTTCATGCGAATCGGTTTTGTATGGGATAAATACACGGGAAAATGGTCATAGACTGGACTAATCCACCAATAACCGTACTTATACAATTACTGTTTGTGATGGATGGGATGGCAGGGTGTTTTGTAATGAGTGTTTGATATTTCAGAGATCGAGTCCTGCGGAATGTTTCAGATGGCACGTTATATATATATGGTTAAACCATGAAAAGTTAATTGATTGTGACATTGCTAGATCCTTGGAAAATCGAAGACCAGCTGTTCGATACATACATGGAGATGATGACATGAGATGAAATGAAAATGATATAGGCTATATTTTCTTACGATTTGACAAAATATTCAGTGAGAAACAATAGTATATGTAAATAAAGTCGGAGGAAAGCGAAAATATTGGTCTCTATCAGTTCTAGAAGAAAGTATGTGGTACTATAAAGCTAGCTTTCATATTTGAATTACTACAAAGGTGCTTTTGTTAATCTATAAAAAATGCTTTGTCCTGAATAACTGACTGATGGATAAACGCACAGCCTAGACCTGAAGGTGTGTTCTTTGTATGGCGTAGGCATCCAGTAAGGAAGGGTTTTCCAAAACTCCACTCCTAAAGGGGTGAAGAGGAATCAAAGTTTATATGCGAGAACTTGATTCCTAGGTCCAATCTAAATCCAATCATTTTTCAAAAATGGTAGAATTCTTCTATACGCCATCGTACTTCCCACATCTATGAAGCTGGAAATATCTCGAATCATATAAAATTCCCGGTAAATGAGAGAATTTTAATAGAAATAGTCGTGAGAGGAAAATATGCCGGAATGTCTAAACGACAAAGCGTTCTTTTGAACGATGAGATAGCTCTCTGTCTTTTATATAATGGAAGTGTTGTAGTGTAAAACAATACCCTTCAAATATTTTATAAGACCTTCCGTATCTGGGTTAGTCAAACATGTAGTTGTTTGAGTAGATTCCGTTGATTCCTCCTGTTTTCTCCTTGAACACTCGATACCGTTCTAGTTGGCGCTGAGTGTTTGCGATTGCTCAAAACAAGAGAACACCGGGCAAGCATTCGTACGATGCTCTCCAATGACTCCGATTCTTGAGAAGGACTCATTCAACTTAATTTGCTTCACATAAATATCTGCTGAAATAGGAAATATGCATCAAATTTAAATTTGTCTCAATTTTTTTCTCGATTTTTCGTGAGCAGGTATCATAGTAGTGAACGCTGCAAGGTAATTATTATGTTATACGTTATATTTGAGTCCATTACATAGATTTGTATTATAAATGCGCACATCAGTTTATAATTTACCCAAACTCCCAAACGTAACCTAGACATAACCATTTGCCAAAAATTCCATGAAAACTCCTATTCTACGTCTATATCATAATAATTTATATATAATATGATATTATTGAGGTTCACCCAAGTATGAAAATTTCATTTACTTTCTGTAAATATCAGATGAATATGAAGTGATTCGATGTGTATTATCAATCGATATGGGTTAGGTTAGTCAAAACACGATATCATAAACCAATGTTTTTGTATGTTCGCATCTTTTGGAAAACGAAAAAAAAAACTTTATCGAGTGTTGTACTTCTAACAATGTCTTTGCCCTTCGGTAACACTTGTGAGAAGGTTTATTGGCTTCTTCCCTTATCTATATAGCAATTATAACCGATAATATGATTGAGTGAAAACACGCCTTTTTTATAGATTATACAGATGTTAATGATTAATTTGAGACATAACATAAAATCATGAATATTCCTGATAAAAATGTATGATAATTTAATTGAAAAAGCCCTTCGTTGTTGTTCAAATGTAAATATTTTGTAGTGGATGGATTCTCTCTTCTTTGTTTTTTAAGTTCATACTGAAGAAATAAGAATTAATATTGGAATCTATATAAGTGTAGATATTCAATGTACAGTTCCTTCGTTGTGTGATTTTTCCTAGACAGTTTGCAAAAGTACTAAACGTGTTTCCCTCTTCAGGCGTGTTATTGTACTACTCTACGTTTATCTTTAGCGGCTTTCTGAACCGTATAGTGATAAAATGGTTGAGGCTTTCGCGGCCGAGGTTATTAGTATAACTACTGCTCTTCGGGCTTGAAGGCCGTCGTACTTTGGAATTTCTTCCTGACGTTTCGCTAGCGCGAGTGGCCAGCTTCTTCAGAGGCTTATTTCATCTCTTCAGTTCGATTTCTCAAGGCGTATTTTTATTGATGCAGGTAGTCTGGAGTGTTAATTACTTCTGTCGGGTTCGGGGAATAATCATCATTATTAGTTGCCGCACTACCTGCTGTGATTTCATTAGTTATTCTTGATTTCTTTAGAATCGGATTCCAAATTCTGTTTAGAGTCAACGTTTCTTCCTTTCTGTTAAAATTGTCCGCATGTTTTTGGATCTCTATTGCCTCCCGTACCAGTCGGCTATGGTAACCCTGATTGGGGGCAATCAGTGTTGCATTTTCGAACAGAATCTTGTGGTCGCCCTCCCTCAATGCGTGTTCCGCCACCGCCGATTTGTCGGTTTGCCCCAGCCTGCAGTTCCTTTGATGCTCTTTGAGCCTTGTACCCATGGATCTTTTCGTGGTACCGATGTAAACCTTCCCACAGGTGCACGGTATGCGATAAACCTCTGCCGCTGACAGTAGGTCTCTTTTGTCTTTAACCGACCTGAGGCTTTGCCGACCAAGAAGATCCAGCAAAGCCTCAGGTCGGTTAAAGACAAAAGAGACCCACTGTCAGCGGCAGGGGTTTATCGCATACCGTGCACCTGTGGGAAGGTTTACATCGGTACCACGAAAAGATCCATGGGTACAAGGCTCAAAGAGCATCAAAGGAACTACAGGCTGGGGCAAACCGACAAATCGGCGGTGGCGGAACACGCATTGAGGGAGGGCGACCACAAGATTCTGTTCGAAAATGCAACACTGATTGCCCCCAACCAGGGTTACCATAGCCGACTGGTACGGGAGGCAATAGAGATCCAAAAACATGCGGACAATTTTAACAGAAAGGAAGAAACGTTGACTCTAAACAGAATTTGGAATCCGATTCTAAAGAAATCAAGAATAACCAATGAAATCACAGCAGGTAGTGCGGCAACTAATAATGATGATTATTCCCCGAACCCGACAGAAGTAATTAACACTCCAGACTACCTGCATCAATATAAATACGCCTTGAGAAATCGAACTGTTTAGTCATCGGAGATGAATAAGCCTCTGAAGAAGCTGGCCACTCGCGCTAGCGAAACGTCAGGAAGAAATTCCAAAGTACGACGGCCTTCAAGCCCGAAGAGCAGTAGTTATACGTATAGTGATAATTACAAAATGAAAGGTTTCAATTACTCCATTCGAATATCAATGAACCAAAATTTTCATTGAAAAAGTATATATCATCAATGAGTCTTCCTGTCTATAATCGAACAGTTGGGATAGTTTTTCACCTAGTGAATAAAATACTGAATAGCTCTAATGAAGAGAAGAAATGTTTAGCGGTGTTCTTAGACTTGGCCAAAGCCTTCGACACTGTCAATCATGATATTTTGTTACAGAGGTTGGAAAATGTGGGAGTGAGAGGTAAATCCTTAGAACTATTAACTGATTATTTACAAAACCGAACCCAAAGGGTCAAAATAAATAATACTTATAGCCAGACACAACCGGTCACCATAGGTGTACCCCAGGGCACTGTCATGGGGTCAATCCTGTTCCTGATATATATTAACAGCATTTACAACTTGAAAAACATCGATGGTGATATCGTTTCATTTGCTGATGACACGGCATTGATTTTCTATGGTAACACATGGGACTCTACTTATGCAAAAGCACAAAACGGATTGAACATTATATTCACCTGGCTGAATTCTATTCTCCTGAGTCTAAACATCGACAAAACAAAATTTTTAACCTTTTCATCAACAACAAGAGACCAACCACTAGAGAAAAACATTTTCATACATACCCCCAATTGTCAAAATCCCATAATTTGTTCTTGTCCACGTATAAAAAAAACTGACTCAATTAAATATCTAGATGTGATCCTTGACCAACATATACGCTGGGACAAACATGTAGATTTTCTCGTGAAAAGACTTAGGAAACTTACTTTCAAATTCTACCAACTTAGAGACAAACTAAATAAACATCTATTATTAATGACATACGATGCATTAGCTGAATCAGTTATAAGGTACTGTATTATTGTTTGGGGTGGGTTGAATAAAACACACTTACATAATCTTCAAGTGATTCAAAACACCTTGCTTAAAATACTACTGAAAAAAGATAGAAGACATCCAACTGAGAGCTTATATAGGGAAGTTGGTTTATTCAATATCAGAAAATTATACACCTATCACTGTATAATATGGACGGTGAACTCGCCTCTTACATATCTGACACACACACACAGCACTCGAGCCAGATCCGAGAGAGCAATTAGTGTGCCTTTCTGTGAAAACGTATATACCCGAAGGTTTGTTACTTATTTTGGACCAAAACTTGTCAATCAAGTTCCCACTGAACTACGAAATATAGAAAATATAAACAAACGTAAGAAAACAATTAGATCCTTCGTTGACCTCAACTTTGAATTCTTGAAAAAAACATTTGAATCAATCTGCTGAATCATGCCTGAATGATTTTTATTTAGACCTGTCTCCCTTTCGCCTGACTGTCTAGTCCGGTCCTCCTGTGGGTTGATCATTGATTGAATTTTAACTAATTTCTTTTTCTATTAATTCCTACATTTTTTTTCCTACTGAAAGGAATGAGCAGTTTTTGTTTCTCATTCACATTCATGGTTGTGTCCAGATCTGGGAAAACACGCAACACAAGCTCTGCTTAGGCGTTTCCCAAGAACTGAACACTACCACTTATATATTGTTAATTTGGTGTTCAAATTTATTGTTATTATGATTAAACATATGTACATTCACTATAGTCAAGAATATGTAGGTATCTGAATTGAATAAATTGATTGATTGATTGATTGATTGAGTTTCAGTCACATTATTATTATCGTTTCCGTTGTCACCAAATGAAAATGGGTTATGAAAACATGGTTTCATGAAAAATGGTTTTTCAAATGGGTTTCTCTTTTCACGACGAAGTACGAGAAGTATTTGAGAATTAGCGTCGAAATATAAACGGAGTCTTGGTTGTTACGTAGCTATAATTATAATTAATCGAATTTTTTCGAAAATAATAAGCGGGGTCTTAGCAAATGCTATTTTCCATCTCGACCTACTATTTTCATGGATTTTTTTTAATAGGTTTGGTGAAAAAGTCCTATGAGGCGGAATGAAGACTTTAATAAGTATAACTACTTTTCTTCGGGCTTGAAGGCCGTCGTTCTTTGGAATTTCTTCCTAACGTTTCGCTAGCGCGAGTGGCCAGCTTCTAGAGAGGCTTACTCATTCCCGATGACTAAACGTTTCGATTTCTTAAGGCGTATTTATATTGATGCAGGTAGTCTGGAGTGTTGGAGCATGAAAGGAACTGCAGGCTGGGGCAAACCGACAAATCGGCGGTGGCGGAACACGCACTGAAAGAGGGTGACCACAGGATTCTGTTTGAAAATGCAAAACTGATTGCCACCAATTAGGGTTACCATAGCCGACTGGTACGGGAGGCAATAGAGATCCAAAAACATGCGGATAATTTCAACAGAAAAGAAGAAGCGTTGAGTCTAAACAGAATTTGAAATCCCATTTTGTGGAAATCAAGAATAACTAATGAAATCACGGCAGGTAGTGCGGCAACTAATAATGATGAATATACCCCGAACCCTACAGAAGTAATTAACACTCCAGACTACCTGGATCAATATAAATACGCCTTATGAAATCGAAACGTTTAGTCATCGGAAATGAGTAAGCTCTGAAGAAGCTGGCCACTCGCGCTAGCGAAACGTTAGGAAGAAATTCCAAAGATCGAATGCCTTCGATCCCGAAGAAAAGTAGTTATACTAAAAACCTCGGCCGCGAAAGCCTTAACCATTTTGTCAAGACTATTATAGTTACAGGTTTCTTCCATTCCATTAAATGAACACAATTCACTGAAGCTTTTCCAAATCAAGATATACTGAAGTATGTTCCAACAGAGCGATTCCATTTTCTTCAAGGTTTTCCAGTGTTAGATTTGAAAGCCTGTTTTTTCCTACTCATCATGAGAATTTATCGATTTATGTTCATCATTGCATCACGATTAATTTCTGTTCACCCATTTTTAATTTGGAAATCAAATTCCTCTTACGCACAGTTAGAAATATATCGGTGAAACGTCAAGACCTCTGGAAGTGCGAAAGAGTGAACACAAGATATACATCAGTATTGATGGTTCTTGATTACTAGAACACATTCTTCATTCAATATCAATCGCATCTGGCTACCCCTTATGAAAGACACAGTGTTAGGTCGAATATCAGATCTTTAAGTTAAACGAGAAGTTGCTGACTAGTAGGAGGTGTTTCATTCAGAAGGAACTATTTTTTGTGTACGCAGTAACGTTTCGGGGTAGATTAGAAATCTACCCTCCTACACTTGTGAAGAATTCAAAATTCAGTCTTATTTCTTCAGATTATAGTAGGATACATTTATATATCTCAATAATTTTAGTAACTATGCATTTCAGTTCTTTTTTTTTGTATTTCATTGTTTTAGTCGAGATTGTTAATCATACAGACAATGAAAGTTCCAGTCGATACTACTCAGCAAAGAACATTGTCAAGTACGTACAAGAAACGATGTGTTTTCAATATTATCGATTGAGGAGTTGTTAAATACGTATGAATTTGGTGCACCAAAATAAAGGCTCAGGTATTTTAATTTCGCTGTCTAACAATAGTTCAAATAAAAAAGTTTGTCGAAGGAATTGACGAAGGTAGTTCTGTGCCCGGCTCGAGACTTAGAGATCATGAGTTCGATCTCCTAATAAGAAAGGGTTTTAACTCGTTAGATATCCTTCTGTTGTATCGAAAAATGACTTTGGCACGTTTCATAGTTGAAAAACCCGCGACTACTGAAATAACTAGTAACCATTTATTTCTATGAAATGTAATTTATGGTGAAGGAGTCAGAGAATGATTGATTTTACATTTTTGGTGAAGGCGAAGGCATAAAATAAGGTTGAGAAGATTTGGCTTGTTCGGCATTTCATCCGAGGTATGTACCATTTTGGTGAGCATATGATGCTTTCGATAAACTAACTACCTCTGAGTTTTCTTATCCAAATCAATATTGAAGAAATAGAACTTTTGAAAAGTGTGAAATACAATGAGAAACAATCTGTCGATAAATGTATATAATCCAGAGTCGTTCACTCCAAAAAAATGAAGTCCCTCTAAGAGCCGTATTAAAATTGGCAATTCATGAAGAAATCGCGTGTACAGTTCTTCGATTAGCTGTTGCTATACAAATCCAATGCGGCAATTGCCGATTAAGAATTGAACGTGTAGAAAGTTGCGAACTGTTAAGCTATCCTTAAACAGTTAGGTTCTGAGCGAGTGGGTCTTTACGAACCTCCACTGCAACCAACGAAGGTTTTTTAATCCGGCTTCACGAAATCAAACATGATATTTTGGTGACAGAATTTTTCAGAACTGAAGGAAAGAATGAAACCCTGTCGAATATCAAGAATCTGATTCGGGTCTCGGCGGGGCAGGCACAAAGTATATGCTCGGTGGTTACTTAGCATCTCCAGGATAATGAATTCGATACTATGATTTAATACCAAAGATTTCAATCTCATGATTTTTTTGAATCTTCTTCATCCATATCATTTACTCTATTAGAAACTTGTCGAATTGAAAAAATTGAATTGAAAAAATAAAATCCAAACAAGGGGATGAAGATGCAAACTGAATCCAATAATTGTAATATAACAATTCATAATCAGATAAGTTGATTTGAATAATCAGAAATTGAATGAAAAGCAATAATGACTAAGTTTTGGTTTTTATGTAATTATAGCTATAATAAATCGAATTTTTCGAAAATGATGAGCGGAGGGTTAGCAAATGCTTTTTTCCATCTCGGCCTACTATTTTTATTCAACAACGTGATTCCTAGGTTCCTAGGTTCACATAATTGATGGAAGACGCCTGACGGGTAAAAAAAGGGTTAATATCATTTTCGACTTCTTTCGAAGTCTCTTTGAGTGCGTCCAGAAGGCAGAGCCTTATGATGAATCTGTTATAACTCAGTACTAAGAACTACACAATAAAATTACATCACAAAAATAATCAACGCCCAACAAAGTGGGCACGGTTCAGCTGTTATTATATAGTCAAAGACTGCCTGTATGATGTTACTATCCTGAATTACAGCTCATTTAAAAAAAAATAGAATTCTCCAATACGCCATCGTACTTCCCACATCTTTGAAGCTGGAAATATCTCGAATCATTTAAAATTCCCGGTAAATGAGAGAATTTTAATAGAAATAGTCGTGAGAGGAAAATATGCCGGAATGTCTAAACGACAAAGCGTTCTTTTGAACGATGAGGTAGCTCTCTCTCTATATAATGGAAGTGTTGTAGTGTAAAACAATACCCTTCAAATATTTTATAAGAACTTCCGTATCTGGGTTAGTCAAACATGTAGTTGTTTGAGTAGATTCCGTTGATTCCTCCTGTTTTCTCCTTGAACACTCGATACCGTTCTAGTTGGCGCTGAGTGTTTGCGATTGCTTAAAACAAGAGAACACCGGGCAAGCATTCGTACGATGCTCTCCAATGACTCTGATTCTTGAGAAGAACTTATTCAACTTAAACTGCTTCACATAAATATCTGCTGAAATAGGAAATATGCATCAAATTTAAATTTTCTCGATATTTCGTGAGCAGGTATCATAGTAGTGAACGCTGTAAGGTAATTATTATGTTATACGTTATATTCAAGTCCATTACATAGATTTGTATTATAAATGCGCACATCAGTTTATAATATGACCAAACTCCCAAACGTAACCTAGACATAACCATTTATCATTAAAATTCCATGAAAACTCCTATTTTACGTCTATATCATAATAATTTATCTATAATATGATATTATTGAGGTTCACCCAAGTATGAATTTTTCATTTACTTTCTGTAAATATCAGATGAATATGAAGTGATTCAATGTGTATTACTAATAATAATAATAGATTTTATTGATAGGTATCGTGCACAAAAATAAAGTATATTAATATATATTGAGAATAACCCTATCAAATGGCAGGATTTCCCCATCTATGACACAAGTATCATAGTCAGGTTATGCTCTTCCATCCAACCAGAAATCGATATGGGTTAGGTTAGTCAAAACGCTGCTAATAGCTAATGAAAAACCTACTTCTGCCTCATTCTCACTAAGCTGTATTTAAATATAGCACACACACTTTGAAATGGTGTTAGCAACGATATAAACACGATACCATACATCAATGTTTTTGTATGTTCGCACCTTTTGGAATAGGAAAAAAAACTTTATAGAGTGTACTTCTAACAGTGTCTTTGCCCTTCGCTAATACTTGAGAGAAGTTTATTGGCTTCTTCCCTTATCTATATAGCAATTATAACTGATAATATGATTGAGTGAAATCACGCTTTTTTTCTACATTATACAGATGTTAATGATTAATTTGAGACAACATAAAATCATGAATATTCCTGATAAAAATGTATGATAGTTTAATTGAAAAAGCCGTTCGTTGTAGTGTTTAAATGTCACTTTTTTGTAGTGGATGGATTCTCTCTTTTTTGTTTTTTGGGTTCGCACTGAAAAAATAAAAATTGATATTGGAATCTATATAAGTGTAGAAGGGCAGATATTCAATGTACAGTTCCTTCGTTGTGTGATTTTTCCCAGACAGTTCGCAAAAGTACTAAAGGTATTTCCCTCTTCAGGCGTGTTATTGTACTACTCTACGTTTATTTTTAGCGGCTTTCTGAACCGTATAGTGATAATTAAAAAATGAAGGGTTTCAATTACTCCATTCGAATATCAATGAACCAAAATTTTCATTGAAAAAGTATATATCATCAATAAGTCTTCCTGTCTATAATCGAACAGTTGGGATAGTTTCAGTCACATTATTAATATCGTTCCCGTTGATACCAAATTAAAATGGGTTATGAAAACATGGTTTCATAAAAAATGGTTTTTCAAATGGGTTTCTCTTTTTACAACGAAGTACGAGAAGTATTTGAGAATTAGCGTCGAAATATAAACGGAGTTTTGGTTGTTACGTAGCTATAATTATAATTAATCGACTTTTTTCGAAAATAATAAGCAGGGTCCTAGCAAATGCTATTTTTCATCTCGACCTACTATTTTTATGGATTTTTTTGAATAGGTTTGGTGAAAAAGTCCTATGAGTCGATGACTAAACGTTTCGATTTCTTAAGGCGTATTTATATTGATGCAGGTAGTCTGGAGTGTTGGAGCATGAAAGGAACTGCAGGCTGGGGCAAACCGACTAATCGGCGGTGGCGGAACACGCACTGAGTGAGGGTGACCACAGGATTCTGTTTGAAAATGCAAAACTGATTGCCCCCAACCAGGGTTACCATAGCCGACTGGTACGGGAGGCAATAGAAATCCAAAATCATGCGGATAATTTCAACAGAAAAGAAGAAGCGTTGAGTCTAAACAGAATTTGAAATCCCATTCTGAGGAAATCAAGAATAACTAATGAAATCACGGCGGGTAGTGCGGCAGCTAATAATGATGATTATACCTCGAACCCTACAGAAGTAATTAACACTCCAGACTACCTGCATCAATATAAATACGCCTTACGAAATCGAAACGTTTAGTCATCGGAAATGAGTAAGCCTCTGAAGAAGCTGGCCACTCGCGCTAGCGAAACGTTAGGAAGATATTCCAAAGAACGAATGCCTTCAGTCCCGAAGAAAAGTAGTTATACTAATAACCTCGGCCGCGAAAGCCTTAACCATTTGGTCAAGACTATTATAGTTACAGGTTTCTTGATTCCATTAAATGAACACAATTCACTGAAGCTTTTCCAAATCAAGATATACTAAAGTATGTTCCAACAGAGGGATTCCGTTTTCTTCAAGGTTTTCCAGTGTTAGATTCGAAAGCCTGTTTTTTACCTACTTATCATGAGAATTTATTGATCTATGTTCATCATTGCATCACGATTAATTTCTGTTCACCCATTTTTAATTTGGAAATCAAATTCCTCTTACGCACAGTTAGAAATATATCGGTGAAACGTCGAGACCTCTGGAAGTGCGAAAGAGTGAACACAAGATATACATCAGTATTGATTACTAGAACACATTCTTTGGCTTGTTCGGCATTTCATCCGAGGTATGTACCATTTTGGTGAGCATATGATGCTTTCGATAAAGTAACTACCTCTGAGTTTTCTTATCCAAATCGATATTGAAGAAATAGAAATTTTAAAAAGTGTGTGTAATACAATGAGAAACAATCTGTCTGTGTTCACTCCAAAAAAAATAAAGTCCCTCTAAGAGCCGTATTAAAATTGGCTATGATTTAATACCAAAGATTTCAATCTCATGATTTTTTTGAACCTTTTTTATCCATCATTCACTCTATTAGAAACTTGTCGAGTTGAAAAAATTTAATTGAAAAAATAAAATCCAAACAAGGGGATGAAGATGCAAACTGAATCCAATAATAGTAATATAACAATCCATAATCAGAAAAGTTGATTTAAATAATCAGAAATTGAATAAAAAGCAATAATGACATTCAAAGCCTGTCATAAAACTATGTTCAAATAAAAGACATTAAAATATCAACAAAACATGAACCTTTCTGGATAAATGGATAATGGATTCAAAGCACTTTTTCATTGCATGTAGTGAACTCTATATACTTTGTTCTCGAGTTGAACGTAAAAAAATAATTGTTATGTGACTTTCAGTAAGTGACAATCGATTGTAAAAATATGTTCACACGGAACTCTATTTTACTTTTCTGGGTTTTTAAACTTCCACAATCTGAAAAAATAAGAATTATTATTGGAATCTATACAAGTGTAGAAGGGCAGAGTTTCAATCTACCCCGATAAGTTGCTGCGATAATTCGAAATAGTTCCTTCTGTATATATTCCAATATTAATTCTTATTTTTTCAAATGTTGGTAGGTTGAGAACCAAAAAACTAGAAGAAAGAATCCTTCCACCCCAAAATAATGACGTTCAAACAATATTCACAAAACGTAGGAGAAGACATGGAAGTTAGTTTTATTATCCGAAGACACATTATTTCCTGGATGAAAAGTTACATATTATGTTTGTTACATAAATTCGATGAAAAGAATAACATCTATGTCATACATAGAACACTCAACCTATACAGGCAGAGAAGTATAGTTTAGGTCTTTCATCTCATGAATCGTCAGGCCATGTATCACATAAAAACAAATCGATAATGAGTGTACATTCATTTTGATATTGATAATTTCGGTGTTAAATTTCAAGTGTCAAGTTTTCAAGTACGCTGATCTTTATGGCCAATCTACTCGCAAGAAACTCATAGGGTTTAGATCTAGGTATTGGGCAACCAGATATATTGTGAAACCGGCCCTAAGAACCTAATCATTTCTGACGTGATCATCCAGTTTCTAGGAACCTTCAATAACAAATCACTATAAAAAACACAGCAACTAAGAAAATCAACACTATATAGAAAATGGCTGAACAAACCCCATTAAGAACTTTCTATATTGTTTGCATTGTGTAGAAATACTTCATACATACATTGATTCAGATGTGTTTGACATTAGGTACAAATTTAGCAACAGAAAGCGAATTTCTATCCACTGAACCATAAAGGCCAATGACAAGTCAAATACTCTTTTCTTCCTTATATTTCAAGAGTGGATTGATTACTTCTGGAAGTTGTGTTCCATTTCTTATTGAGTTGAAAACGAAAAAGCCAACAAGAGAGGTGAGTTCATCAAACCTAGTCCTGACTGGCTTGTGCATCTTGTTTTGTATTCAATTCGTAAGGGATGAGTAAGTATCTGTGGGATGTGTAATTTGAATATTTTCAGGCATTGGTGTTCATTCTCAAGTGTTTCTATTGCTCCACTTGTTTTCGATTCTCCTGAACATCATCATTGAAAACCTGTTGCTCAAAATTCAATAATTTTCCAAATTCAGCGAGAGAACCATGCCCTTCATCTAGTTGATCCCAAGACGTTACAGAAACGTTTTTCAAGAAAGTAAATTCAACCGGATTGAAACTCTGAATCAAATAATAAGGTCAATCGATCCCTTCAAATGATTGGGAAGTGAATAATTCAAGACTCCGAAATCAGATCCCAAACGTAATACTTTTCGAAGCAATACTCGATAAACTTCCAACCCTTTTCCGGTTTCTCTTGCTGCCACGGCCGTTTCAATCGGAAAGTGAACGAAACTAGGTATCTCGATCTAGGTATTGGGCTACCAGATATATTGTGAAACCGGCGCTAAGAACATAATCATTTCTGAGGTGATCATCCAGTTTCTAGGAACATTCAATAACAAATCACTATAAAAAACACAGCAACTAAGAAAATCAACACTATATAGAAAATGGCTGAACAAACCCCATTAACAACTTTCTATATTGTTTGCATTGTGTAGAAATACTTCATAGATACATTGAATCAGATGTGTCTGGCTTTAGGTAAAATTTAACAACAAAAAGTGAATTTCTATCCACTGAACCATAAAGGCCAATGACAAGTCGAATACTCTTTTCTTCCTTATATTTCAAGAGTAGTTTGATAATTGATTTACTTCTTTCTGGAAGTTGTGTTCCATTTCATATTGAGTTGAAAACGAAAAAGCCAACAAGAGAGGTGAGTTCATCAAACCTAGTCCTGACTGGCTTGTGCATCTTGTTTTTTTTTGTATTCAATTCTAGTCATCTGTAGGGGATGAGTAAGTATATGTGGGATGTGTAATTTGAATATTTTCAGGCATTGGTGTTTATTTCAGAGTGTTTCTATTGCTCCACTTGTTTTCGATTCTCCTGAACATCATCATTGAAAACCTGTTGCTCAAAATTCAATAATTTTCCAAATTCAGCGAGAGAACCATGCCCTTCATCTAGTTGATCCCAAGACGTTACAGAAACGTTTTCCAAGAAAGTAAATTCAACCGGATTGAAACTCTGAATCAAATAATAAGGTCAATCGATCCCTTCAAATGATTGGGAAGTGAATAATTCAAGACTCCGAAATCAGATCCCAAACGTAATACTTTTCGAAGCAATACCCGATAAACTTCCAACCCTTTTCCGGTTTCTCTTGCTGCCACGGCCGTCTCAATCGGAAAGTGAACGAAACAGAGCGGTAATCTCATCAAAAATCGAGATCAATCGCTGCATCCGTTTGTTTGGAGCACAGCGTAAAACTCCGAGGGCAGCTACTCTATCCAGCCCTCCATCCAAAACGTGACTTTACGTCCCCGAACACCGAAACACTGTCTCCGTGCGCATCGAACGACGACAGAAAAGCAGTTACTCACCTCAGATCGGAAAATCCCTTTCATTTCCAGTCATTTTCGGTGAGGTCGAGCACTGCACTTTTCACTTATCATTTCACTGATTCCTCTGACTCCTAGGGCTCCTGCAAGATGCAGCTGGCTCCATAGGCGTGGACTGTCCGGGTAGACACTCACACGACTCTGTTCACCCCTCCAAAACACACCCCGATCAGGGCCGGCTCATCAACCTAGGCTGGATGCTGGGAGAGAGAGAGGTTGCTGGACCGCTAGCGTGCATCAGCAGCGAGGGGCGCGGGCGGTTTCTTCTTTCTAGACTTCCGGCACAGGGTGATGTGTGATTTGTGATTTTCGGCGGCGGGATCTCGGGACGTACGGGGTGTTTCTGAAATTTCAACCTCGATGGTTGCTTTTGAATTATCTTCAAACATTAATTTCCTCTAGAAATATCTATTTTTTTGGTTTTGGTTCTTGTATACCTGACGAGTGAACATTGATGATGATTTCTTTAGTCGGAAACGCTCTGCAATGGTTCTATAAAAAATATATCCCATCACGCAATACAAAAACTTTCTTTTTCTGAGGTTCTGAAATTACCCTACGTAAATTTGAAAGAAATTATAGTAGATTCATATTCCTGCAAATCCATCGGAAATATTGACATTTCCATGAGTATGAAACGAGAGGGAAATTGACATTTCATGCGAGGTATACACTAAACTTTTCCTACGGCTATAACAAATGATAGCAAAATGATTCAACAAATTCACTGTCATTAAAAATTTCCATTCAGGTATAATGAAATAGAATAGAGAAAGTAAATAAATAGAACTTTAATTTGTTTGGAATTTGACATTCCTTGGGAAACTTGGATTATTGTGTATAATAACTACAACTGTAACACAATGTTACACATTGAATTCTTTGTTTGAATGTTGTTGAAAATGTTTCTTGCTGAATGGTAATGGTTCGGATTTCAATTGTCTATATTATTAACTCTATTGAAACCTCTTGCTAAGGATGAAAGGATAAAAATACAAATCGAGTGAGAAAATTAAATCAAAATCATTTTTTTTTTATCTATAATGAAATTGAGAATTAATTGATCAAAGAAAATAATGTTGTTACAAAAAATCGGGATATCGAATATGAAATATGAGTCATATTGTTTTTTTGACTCATATTGAGTCATATGTTTTTTTGACTCATATTTCATTCATGTTATGTCATGTCATTCATGTCATATTGACATTCGATATCTCAATTTTTTGTAACAACATTATTTTTTTTGATCAATCAATTCTCAATTTCATTATTGATAAAAAAAAATGATTTTGATTCAATTTTCTCACTTGATTTGTATTTTTATCTTTTCGTTCTTAGCAACAGGTTTCAATGAGTTAATAATATAGACAATGGAACTCCGAACCATTACCATTCAATGAATTATTTGTTTTATCAGGTAGGGAAATGAAAATGAAGACAAAATACAACTGTAACACAATTAATTCATCATGTTATCAGGCAAGGTAATGAATTTGAAGACATACAGTGTAGCTCACTGATCTATCGAGGACAATTAAGAAAGACATACTATTCTGTTATAGTCTCAAAAAAATGTATCCTCTACCCAGTAAAACCCTTATATTCCTGATTGACTGTGAAGATTACTTGTTCAGGCGTAGGCCGACACAAATAACACGGAATCCGGGAATGTGGATTTCTCTATACTATTTTTCCGCTGGTAGTTCGAAAACAAAAAAACACAAATTAGTATGTTTGTAACTCAGCAAAAAAATCAATGAAGGGATAGACTTCATGAAATTAGAATTTAAAAAAATTGATATCCAGAAAAATTAATCGAAAAAACTTTGACAGAAATTGAAAATCCGAACACAGTCCAAAAACGCGTATCAAACATTATACCTTATGTCCTTATAATGTTAGAACAACATTCAAAACAACAAATACTTTACGATCTATACTGACATATACCAAACCAAATAACACAACGGAAAACACAAAAAATTGTATTTATCAAATTCCTTGTTCGTGAGGTCAAAAATATATCGGTGAAACGTCTCGACCATTGGAAGTGCGAAAGAGTGAACACAAGATGTACATCAGGAACAAACAGATAGGTGGTTCTAAATTATCAGAATATATTCTTACTGCCGATGGAATATTTATAGTTCTTCATTATCAGTCGGGTGTAGATAAAATAGCGTATACACTCGCATAAACCATGCGAAACTCACCTTCGACTCCTTTCGTATCCCGGTTAATGCTGGTGTATTAATAACCATCATTACATGATCGTTGCATAATATACTATTATTGTTTTTAAGTGATCTTTCTTGTCGTTTATTTTGGATCTAGTTTACCTCGAAAAGTTATGATAAAAAATGGTCCATCTTCATTATCATCTATGTTCAACACCGCGTGAATCAAGGAATAGGAGATACGAATTAACATTAACTTTGAATTTTTCGTTTGTAAACTTCAGGAAAAACATCCCTCGGCAAGCATTTCCAAAGTTCAGCTCTTCTATTGAAAAAGATCCCTGAGCAAGTGAGTTTTGACAGGTCCTCAAGCTAATAACAAAGAGGTGGGACTCGTCGGGTCATCCGTGTTTATACTGCCAAGAGTGAAACGATTGATGACAATTCAGAAGAGCACCAATCGTTAAAATATATATAGAAGAGAGACAAGTCTCCGACCCTTCTACGATGTTCAAACGAAGTGAGGTAATCCGTGAGCGAAAAATCATCAACAAGACGAATTTCTTACGCTAACTAGAATCGAGAAGCCGCAATGAATGTTTTGTTGCCGAACTCCACACATGAGAACTGTATTCCAAGACAGGTCGTATCTGAACCTTTTAGATCATTGGAAGCTGATGAGGAGTGAAGAATTTCTGTTAACGGAATAAATATCAAAGCTTCTGGAAAGCACCTTCAGCGATCGATATCACATGGTTTTCCCGCGACATATTATTACTGGTCGTTATTCCTAGCATCGAGATACTTGACTTTGTAGGAATACTTACTCCTGACATCTGAATATTAGATAATAATATATTATGCAACGATCGTGTAATGATGGTTATTAATATATGATCATAAACCGGGATACGGAACGAGCCGAAGGTGAGTTTCGTATGGTTTATGCGAGTGTATTAATAACCATTACATGAGAGTTGCATACGCTATTTTATCTACACCCAATAATTAATGAAGAACTAAAAATATTATAATATTAGGTATTTATATTGAACACAATAATAGTGGGTAATCAATCGTATTTCTTTGAAAAATTCTACAGAATTATAATTAATGATATAACCACCGAAAACACAACAATGAGAAGAAAAAAAATTAAAAAAAGTCTTTGCCGAGGTCTGGATTTGAACCCGGGACGTTTGTGATCACTGCCCGCGCCGCTGACCATTCGGCCATGAAAGCACATTCGACTTGAACGAAAATAACAATATATGTGTTGCATTTGTCAAATGAAAAATATAATCCTTTCGATTGTATTTTTTTCTTGTCTAGGACATCTGTGGAGGAGTCGCTGGTAATTCTTCTATATCACTGCTATAAGACATTTTCATTCGATTATCGAAAATTGACTGAATTCTTCAAAAATTCAATACCTACTGATTTTGACTTGACAAACGTCAAAATGCAAAGCTTGCACATCATGCTTGATTGAAAAATAATGGGTTTCTATTGGTTGAAAATCTGTATCGTAATGAAAATCTGTATCGTAATGGATTTCATTATAAAACGGGTGGTGGGCATATAAGTGTATTATTAGAGTACGGGTGTAGATAAAGATAGATCAGCTTTCCTTGAGAAGAGGCATGCCTGGTTTTTCCCAGCATTAAATTCCACCAAGTAGATGTTACCCCAGTCTATTATTTTCGCCAAGCCATCGGTTATACTATTGACGCTATTGCTTCTCTAAATTTTTGTTTCTCGTGCTGAATAAGGAGATAATCAAATCACTCAACGACTCGGGTTATTTAAATTCAAGTACCAACAGGTGCATAAACAATGAATTCATTTTCATGAAACAAAGTTCATATTTAGTTTTCGATGTTTCTATCATTCATTTGAACTGGTAAAACATATTTCATTAACCTTAATCAACGCATTATCCCGCCATTCTGCCCTTATTACCAATAAATATTTTCCGACACATTTAGTAACGCTTTTCCAAAAGGTCTACATTACAATCAATAATTTTTCACTCTCCAGTGGTTATCTTGAGGGGTAAAATGAAAGGGATGTTATCGTGGCATATAACAGTCAATAACCAGAACTGTTTAGAAATGTTTGTTGGTAAATACCATCTCTTTACATTTCTCGGCGTCGTTTGATTTGAAGAAATTCTTAGTGAATCTAATATGGTTTTCGAATATGCACTCAAAAATGACATTCAAAATTCCGATGGTGTAATTAATAAAAAAGAAATCACCATCTGTTGCACACTTAGGGCCACTTGTATAGGTTCATTTTAAGCTCCAGGTGACGATTAAGAAGAATTTGACAGAATTAGCAAGCATTTTCTGTCGAATCCATACCATATTTGAACTTAACCCATACAACTGTCCCTTAATGGACAACATTCGTAACCTTCCGGTTTAGTCAAGAATAGATTGGATGAACTTTTTCGAAATTTCAAGTATTTGGTGAAGGAGACACATCATGAGTATACATGTTGCACTTAACATGAAGGCAGTCTGGAATTTCAACGAAAGCATACAAATATGGATTCTTTCAACAAATACACAGGATGATGGGATAGATTTTTCAAGATATCCAACCAAAATCTAAACTCTAATCTCGGTCCACTACGAATTCACAAACAGAAGCAATTTTTGATTTTTGCTATGCGAAGAGGATATCGAGAGGAAGTTCAAAAGTTATTTCGAATATCAATTCAACAAATTTATGTAATTTTGAGGATGAAATTCGCAATTTTTTGTTTTTCGTTATTTCGCATAAAAATGAAATCGTTACTACCTATATCATTGAGGTATTTCCTACCTAAATCGAGACTGTGTCGAATCTTTACTTTTTATCGTACACTATTTATCAAAAGTTGAAATAATATTCTAAACAACGTTTTCGTAATTTATTTTCAATATCTCGTATAGTAGGCTAAGTTAGAAGTTTACGTTTTAGATGAGAGTATCCAAAAATCTGCCACAGCGAATTGTATATCTCTGAAAAAATTCCAATCTCTTATCCTTCAAATAACAAAAATATAGTATTTTCCACAGTAAATGGTATTGGCTCATTAACTGCAATAAACTACCCGATTTAATCTCATTGTGTAGAAAATCATCTGGTAAAAGATGCAAATGTGCTACAGGGTCGAACCTAAGAAATTTGAATTTTGCATAATGTAGGAAATATACAAGTAATTTATTTAAATGTTACAATTCTATTCTATATTTAGTTCAGTGTCGCTATCGCTATCCTCATCTAAATTGATTATAATTGGCGCAATTGATTTTACAGAAAGGTACGAGTTTTCAACATTTATAACATGACTAACAGAACTTTTCCAACTCTCGGTAGGAATGTCATCCATACAGTTCCTAATTAATTCTACCACACTACCACTTAAAGTCGGAGAAGTATTTTTTCCGCGCACGCTCGATTTAAGTTGGTGCCACATAAGCTCTATGGGATTGAACACGCAGTAGCAGGGAGGTAGTCGTAATACTGTATGTCCCAATTCTTCTGCAATTGTATCACAAACATACGTTTTTTTTTTTAAGAAAATGACTGCAGCACTTGTAAAAGTTCTTTTTTTGTATAATTTTCCTCAGAATATCATTTGCAGCCATGAAGTTTTGAATCTCCAATTTCGTATTCTTTGAACCAGGAATTTTTTGCAATTGTCGACTATGATAGCTTGCGTTGTCCATTACTATAACGCTGTTTGGCGAAATGTTGGGTAACAGACAATTTTTAAACCAATCTTCAAAAAGCTCTGCTGTCGTATCTTCGTGATAATCAACACAAGAGTCCTTAATATTTACAATCCCTCTATGAGAAACAAAATTACCTAAATCCGGTTCTTTTACATTTCTGATGTGCATCTCGGATTTTACAACTTAAGGGTCTAATTGGTTTTATTATAATCCTTCAGTCAATACCATTTATTGTGAAAACTACTAAGTATAGTGATGTCTTCCACGTAAGCAAATTCCATTAATCGGGCTGCGGTTGAGGTAAGGATGGAAAAGTGTTTGATGAAGGCGACTAATGAGCTATATAAAGCGGAATTTTCTAGAGTGAAAAATGGTATTGATTGTATGAATGAACGATAAGATTGAAACCTCTGCTCTCTGGTTTGAAAGTTGAAAACTTCTTGCAGAGATCAATTACCCTAATACCAAACTGATATCATTTGTAATCGACGCGCGTTTCGCTAACAAGGTCAGCATCTTCAGGGGAAAAAATGAGTACTGTTAGTACTACTCGTTTTGATTAATTTCTCAACTTTGAACTAAAAACCGGGCTAAAGGGAATAGATCCCTTTGTCAATCCCAGATTGCTTTATACAATTTTGTGATTATTGTCCAGAGCATGTTTGGCGACGCTGGACTTTCCTACCCTTCTGTATCCCTTGTGTGCATAATGCCCTTTGAAACGGGTATTATAGCTTCGGCTCTGGCCAATACGATGTTGACAACTAATGTCGTAAATTCCCGACTTCTCTGTGTTTTCCAATTCATCTTTTGGCTAACCATGGGCTGTTATGATTTGTAAGTTTCATATGCAACTTTCATATTCATTTTATCGAATATCTGTTACAGTCCTCTAGTGTTCTGAAGTTCATATGGGATAACTATAACCAGTTTACAACTCTCATCTTTTCGAATTCGAAAATTTACGAAGTGTTTTCCTATATTTACATTTTCTAATCATTTAATCAACTATCTCTAGGATAAAACAGTTCACTTCAGCTACATAAGGATTGTGTTATTAGTTTATTCTGTTGTGTTTTGTAATGATAGCTTTGGTAGACTAAAAGAAAAATCAGGAATGATGTACTTTGGAAGATCCATACCTTAGAAGAATTTTCTAGGGTGCAATACTAAATCAACAATCTGCTAGATCAGACTGTGGGGTTGAAGATGTGGCGGTCAAACTTAGCGTTTTTATAATATAAATTACTCATAGCTCCTGAAGAAAAAAAAAATCCAATTGTCTCTGCTTTTTCAATAGCGTACTCGGTATTTTTGAAATAATACCAAAGTTGCTTTATCGAGAATGTCAGTACTCTACTATAGTAATGGAGTCTTCCTAGGAATGAATCTTCAATGTACCTCATACTTTTTCATTCATCTATCTTTTTCTTCATAAGGAATAGGTAGGTCTCAGCATTCATCCTAACCTTATATCCAACCCAACCTAACTTAACCACTTTCACAGAGATAATAATAAGTGCTTGTGTAGGGGAACACCATGTATACCATAATCAAGATACAATTTGAAAAGTCAAACTTCAGAGCTTATCAAACTGTTCGTTTATCAACTTTTGGAAACATTTGTCGATAATTTGATAAAAATATTTCATGAATAGTTATAGACAAATAAAGAGGAAAACAATTCCTTCGAATTCAAACATGATTATCTCATTTATCTCAAAATCTGAACTTGGCGCTTGTTTCCATTTTGTTTGACACTATCCAACTGTAGAACCAGTTTGGAATGTATACTCTAGGTGTGTTAGGGTTCACAACAAAAACAGTCCAGGAACGGTTCGAAATAGTTGGACTGTTGAGGCGTGTAGGAGTTTTCTCGAATATATCTACAATAATTGGGTGGGTGACTATTGTCGCGAATCATTTTACTGACATAGAGCTCCCTGAGTTCCCTTCATAGTGATGGTAATTCGGAAATCATAGACAAGATTACAAAAATTAAACATTTAATGAAAAACTAACACACTATACTTACACTAGAATATAAAACACCTCGGGGCTGCTGGGAAAGTGTTAATTACGATGTTCTTCGCCAGGCGTGTCACGATCAACTTCCTTATTTTCCGTTTTCCAATTTCAAAGGTAAACCTATCGAACGCCCCGCTCCACAGGTCATCTGTATTTTCTGATTTTTAGTCAGCATTATTATCTGTTACCTATGGGTAATGCATTGATGAAATTCTACGCCTTATACTTCCTGTCAGACTCGCAATACATTTGATATACAGGACGTACATTTATTGAATGCCAGAATTGTGGAACTGACAAGAACTAAGGGATTTTCTAGACATAGGGAGCGGATTACTTTTATTTCTTCATGACCCTATTTTGAACCGTCCTAGATAAGTATTTATTGCGATAACGAATAGGCCTTCTGTGAGCTTCGAAGGGTTTTTGAGGATTCAAGAATTGCACGAGATATTTGGAATATTTCCTATTGCACTCGTCTTGCAAAGTGTAAATGGTTTATCATCGTAAAATAGTCGTTAGGTCGTTGGACTTGAGAACATATGCGGCATTGTGGAAGTGCGTTCAAATCCCACCAACAACTTTTTTTTACATTTCAGCGCCTCCTAATCATATAAGAGGATTTTATCTTCAAAATATACCATGCATGTACTGAGCACAAATATATATCAATATATAGAACACACAAATGATATATTTATCTGGTGTGTGCGTCGTATATTTCATTCGACTTCCTGATTGTAATATCGCTGGTATATACTGAAAATGTAATATTGTTCTCTAGGTAGTCTACCCCGAAAAGTTGCTTCATTACATAAAAAGTAAAAAATACAGACTAGTTAGCAACTTTGTCTTGCGTATATTTCGTGTTATTGCCACGCCCTTATAACTTATTTTTATTCAAAAGTAAGGAGTTGTGGAGTAGTGATGAGAGTATGAGAGCAAGAGCAAAGCCCGCCTCATAATCTGTGAAGATCATGGCCATATAATGAGTGCAGTTTCTAAGTAGAAGTTTATTTTCTTCATGATTCCTTATTCAAAGGTCCCATGTGCATCGATGTCCAAGGAACAAGTATTTCGTTCAGGGGTTCATGTATTTGTTATATGACTGATATAATATGTAGAAATATATATTTAATCAACGGTAAAAATACATCTGATCATTAATACTTGCTTTGCCATCTAGCGGTTAGAAGCCAAGGTAGTTGAAAAAATATTCTATGGGAGCTGCCGCCTCTTTCAAGAGAAACGATATCGTTGTCTTGAATTCTAGTCTTGAAGTCTATTGGTCAACGTGGAGTTGTGACACTGAAAACGATCATAATCCTCTACCAAATACTAACGGTTTTGAATTTTCAAACAATTAGAATTGTCGAAGTGATCCCAATTAATTGAGGTTTTCTCCAAAATGGCGATGCGATTTAATGTTGAAATCCTAATTCCTATTAAAGTACTCAAATTTTTGTGGGGACGTTTTGTGATGAGATATTTCAAGACAGCGCTAATCCGCTAATAATGCTTCTGCGTATAGAAAAAAGTCCAAAGATCCAAATTCTATGTAGATATAAAAACGATAGTTGCAGTAAAAAACGTTCCAATAGATTTATATCCGTTTTTTACTTATTCACTTCCGGCATTGTTGAAATATAAGGTAGCTATATAGCCATAAAACCAAATATGAAGATTTGTGCGTGTGTAAGACATCTGAAGCTTCTTTGTAGCGTCATTTACAATGCCAATATTTCCCTTCACTTGACAAATCCCGGCAAAGTATTCTTCAAAGTTAGGAATTAACTGACGACAGTGACGACCAAGGATAGTAAACTATAAAAATAGTTTACTATCCTTGAGTGACGACTCTGTTTTCTCTGAGGGACAACTTCACGCGTAGATTCTAGAGTTGCGTGGATACCTATCTGAATACCGCACTAATCAGGATGTTTTGTGGAACACTGCGATTTTGGAGAGGTGTTTCCAGCAAAATCCATTTCATGAATTTAGGATGAGCCACCTTATGTGCATTCAATTCAAATAAAATTTGTGAAACTTGAGGCGTTTTCTAACGCTCTTATTCGTCTCCTTTGTGTATCTCTGTCTTTTTCGTTAATTTAGTCGACGACAGTGAGAAATAGAAACAGACAGACAAGTTTCGGATACCGAAGCACGAAGCACCAGAAAACGTCTTCCAGTTTTATCGTTTCATGACGTGACTTTGCGACTTTTGCGAGTTGCGTTTTGCGTTGTTCGTTACATGAAACTAAGATGTCTAGAAGGATATGGTGCTGGGACTGATGCGATATTGTTTAGAATTTTATGGCGACACTTATCTGTCATTAGTGTCATTTTTACGTACCGTGGTGTGTTTCTCAAATTCATCGCTAGTTGACGCTAATTGGAAGTGCATAGTCAACCGATTGATCGACAAACTATATTCTTCGATTCGAGCAGTCAACAAAATGAGCAAAATCTAATGTCATACTCATAAAAAACAAAATCGAATGAAAGGAACACAATTATAGGGAATTTGGCCAGTATTCTGAACAAATAATATGGGTTGTTGATCAGTCAGCGTCCAAAAGTAAAAGTATAGCCAGCCGTCATGTCGGCCGTTTATACATTTCCTAGGAAATTTGTAACTCTTTTCGTTGCAAACGCCATCTGAACTGATTTGATGTCAAGGGGTCATGATGCTTATTATCATAGTAGGCATGTGTCGCCAAGTTTACCCCAAACATGCCCAGGTATAACTCGGTACACCATCCTTCTAGACATCTTACATGAAACATGTCACATCGCAAGTAGTGTGTAGTGTGTGACAGTCGAGAATCGAGAACTAGCGATTGAGGTTAGGCTCTAGAATTTTCTGGAGGAAATCGTGTGCAAGTTCTTTATATAAGAGAAGTATTTTTTCCCTCAGTATTGTGGTCATTCATTGAATTATAAGGTATTACTTCTTTCGATTTTTTCACAAAGGATTGGTCCATCTTTTGCTCAGTTGATGCACGTGTTTTGTAATCGCAAAAATTCGTATATTGTAGGTATTCAAAGAGACGTTTTTCAGGTTTTCCTTGACTATCATATTGTGATATTTTATAAGCAGAATGGCTAAATGGGGAGAAGGTGACCCAAGGTGGATCGTAGAGGAGCGCCCAGATGCTACGAATGTTAACAATTGGCACTGGACTGAAAAAAATGCGAGTTATTGGTCTCAAGAACGTATTAAAGAATTGTTCAAAGACGTTGAAGTGAAAGCAGAAGGAGCAGATATTACAATTACAAGTGTAGAAAAAGTAGAAGGTGAAGCTTCTGCTAATAATAGGAAAGGAAAATTGATATTCTTTTATGAATGGAATCTCGTTCTCAACTGGACTGGAAAGTTAAAAGCTGGCACAAGTAGGGAAATCAGCGGTAAAATCAAAGTACCCAACTTGTCAGAGGAGAATGATGTGTCTGAGTTAGATGTAAGTAGCAAGTATATCACCATCTGATGATTATTTTTTAGAAATTTATGTGTGAGAGTTATTGTTCGGGAAGATTTGTCTGTTGATTTGAGTTGGCTTGCTTGAATTTGCCTCAACAGCAAGAATTGTTTCAACACAAAATGACTTTTCCTAAGAAACCAACCGGAATATCTTGATATATTGTTTGCGGCTTTAATTTGAGCAATATGGATTCTTTTTAGATTGTATTCCTCATCGAGGATATCACTAAGAATTCAAATCATACAAATAATCAAAATTCATCGGAATGGATTCATTTTAAGTTCTCATGCTTATGGAGGCTACATAGTTAAAATTTTTATCAAAGAAATGCATATACTGTTGGAACTTATAGTCCAAACTATTGTGAGAATTGTATTGGTTTAGCAGAATTTATTTCTACACGGTCTGAAACCTTTGGAAAATCATGTTTGAATCTGAAATAAGTTATTAGAGCCAGTCAAGAGCAAATTATTATATAAACTAAGCGCTGATCTACTTCATAAGCACAGCTGTAATAGTGTTATTATGGGAATTTTTTGTTGATATTATTATTGTGTATTTCTAGTAAAACACTTCAATTTTGAAGAAACCATTTGAGCCCTCATTGGCGACTGACAATCCAATTAAAAAATGATCCCTAAACACCTTTTATCCTCCATTTTATTTGTTTTATCCCATGGGTGTACAACTTACATTAGTTTTCCACATACAATATAAGTAATAACTGATTGTTGGGGTCAACAATTATTATTGAATAGACTGAGACTACCTAGAAAACTAAGCATTACTGCATCAAGAATTTTGTATATGAATCATATTTTCAGTGACTACAGTAAAACATATCTTCTTTTGCATAAAAGGGAGATCAATAACTCATTAATATAATATTATTCTATTCTATTAATTTTCTTGCTACCTCTTGATCCAAGCTTATTGAAATTATTGGTAAAATCTGTATTAGATTACCTTAATCTACCTTCAAAAATGATAATGTCAAGCAATCTCTTGTGAAAGAAACTTCTTATATTGAAGATATTCAAAAGCAAAAGTATTTTAACAAAACTATTGAGTAATTTGGGATTCATTAACAATTGATGAAGTCTGTTCGTATACTTTAGAAAGGATGTAGTTATTTATTTTCATGTTAAGTACTATTCATTTTGGAAAGTCTTTTGATAACAGATTTTTATATAGAATGGAATAATTTTACAAGTTATTGTTTTATTCCATGAATTCAAGAAAAGTTAGAATTTCTTGAAATTTGTGGGTAATGACCCAAACCATATAACTAAGGGCCAGTTCTATAGGTTCGGTTCAAATATACTGTATATACTACGGATTTGACAATGTGAATTCTGTCAAATTCTTCCTCTTAATCGACACCTGGTGCTTAAACTGAACCTATAAAACTGGCCCTAAGAATGATAAAATGAATGTTAGGTTTGAACATACCAACATCGACAGAAAGAACTCTAGAAAGCTGTTTTTCTTGAGACTTTGATGCCGCATTTCTCTGAAATGAAGGAAGTCATGGTACACCTTGTTCATTGAATTTTAATTCATTAAATGAAGAATCACTCAAACTAAGAATAATGCCTCTCAGAAAGTTTTAATCTATGTTTGACGGTGGTAAGAAATCGGTCAATGAACGGTTCAGATATTTCGAGATCATTGTAGGATTTTCAATGGTTAAATTTTTTATCACTACTTTCAGATCCAAATCACTGTGAAAGACGAAGATGAAGAGGGTACGATGCTCAAACAAATAATGCTAAAGAACGGAAAGGAATTCGTTCGTACCCAGTTAGCCAAATACATTTCTGGTTTGAAAGAAGAATTCTCGAAAGGTATGATTCTTCCGAAAAAAGATCAAGTCAAGCCAGACTCTGTGAAAACTCTCACGAGCGGGTTCAATAAGAAAATCAATATGGAGCCGGTTGTCAACAACGAAAATAAATCCATCGGTCTCAAAATTGACACAAGAACCATAAAGGAGACACAGAAATTCCAGTGCAGTGCTCAAGAATTTTACGACGCTCTCACTAGGATTGAAATGGTGACTGCGTTCACTAGAGGGCATGTGAAATTGGATCCGGTGAAAGGTGGTAAATTCGAGCTATTCGGGGGTAATATTTTAGGAAAATTCGAGGAGCTAGTGCCTGCAAAGAAGATCGTCCAGCAATGGAGGTATAAGCAATGGCCTGAGGGCCATTTCTCAACAGTCACCATTGAAATAGATCAAAAGGTAAGTTTTTGGCATTTTAGATGTTTATGGTCACAACTTTTTTTGCACCTACCTGTCTTGATACTTTTCTGCGAAATAAAAGCATTTGCTGCTCCTGACATTGATAATGTTTCGTTTTCCCTGTGGGTTTGGTGGTAAATACCAAACCCACAGCGGCGTTTTTCCTGATCAATTTGAGGTTTCCACTGTTGTTCCTGTACCGAAAATCAACTCGATTAAAGCTGAAAATTTTAGGCCATTAACTACACTCCCTACTCTTGAAAAAGTTTTAGAATTGTCTGTATATAATCAATTAATTAAATACTTTTAAACCAATTAACTATTTATAGGCAACCAATCTGGTTTTAGAGCTAGGCACTCATGTGAAACATCCCTACAATTTTTAATAACTAAATGGAAAAATGTAATTGATAGAAATCAGTACATTGTTGCAACATTTCTTGACCTTAAAAGGGCATTTGAAACAATTGACCGAACAATTTTACTTGAAAAAATTAGTTATTATGGAATATTTGAAATATTAAATATTTTATTAAATATTTGAATCGGCCGTTCGCTATATCTGTCATAAAGTTGGGGTTATGAGCTGTTCACGTTTTTGAGTGTTCATTGAATTGTGTTATGTTATTATTATGCTGAAAAAGTGAAAAGTGAATGACTATTTATAATAAGGTAACTCTTCATTCATGATGATTTATATAAATATGAGCCAGTTCAATAGAATCGACGCGGTAAACCTTATAGTTTTGACAGTTCAAAGGTAAACAACGTTTTATCGAAAGGACGAGGCAGTTTTATCAGTAAAATACCCAATGATTGGCTAGAATAACCACAGAATAACCCGCTACTATTGGTTGAAATGCCAAAAACGTCACTTTTTGACAAGTGAAAAAAATAATCGCTCTAATTTATCGAAAATGTCCCGCTTCATATGGGATTTTTAACATACCGATGGAAATATTCTCTATAAACAGTGGTTCGACTGAAATATTGAAAGAAAGCTAATGAAGTTTCAAAATAGGATTGACAATAGTAGTTCATACAGCAAGGAATTGATTTTTTCAACATTATTCAATTCATTTCAGAATGACCACACCGAAGTAACCTTGGAACAAACTGGAGTACCTAGCGCCGAAGTCGAAGTTACGAAAGGCAATTGGCAACGCTACTACTGGGATTCCATGAAACAAGCGTTCGGATTCGGAGCATTCTTCACGTAGATATGCAAGTTTTTTTTGTATCGCCGATTATAGAATTGAACAACAAATGTCGGACAGGCAGTAAAGAAATGTTTGTGTGTAGAAATTGATGATTCTTACATTTAGATAAATATCATTCCAGCACGGTTTCGAAACTGTTCATTTGTTTCGAGAAAGTTAAATCCCTCTCCTGGTCTTTGAACGAATCAGAGAGTTCCCCGTTTGAAAATAACCAGCTCATGTTTCGGCTTGATAGGTAAAAAGCTTACCTATACTAAGAGTTGTATCGAAACTTTTGAATTCCAGTTTTTTGACAAAATATTTATTTAGCTTTATTAATTCTCTTGGATGACATTGAGAAAGAATAAGTTTGCATTGAAATTTCAGCCAGTCATAGAATGCTTCGAAACCAATCAAGAAAAAATTGAGATTTTCAAATATCGCGAAAAATAATGAAGTTTATTTCGTTTTGGGAATGATTATGATAATGATATCCAATGAAACACAATTTCTAAGGTGATTCTAGTTTGTTACAAACACTTTTCAACATCATATACTCTGAGCTCTGTGACAGATGTACATGACAGTCATTTTCAGGCAAGAGTGAACATAACCTGTTTCGTTTCTAGAAGGGTATTAGTAATTACGTTATATAATTCTTATTATAACAAATTTTTTATTGATGTCGAGACAGGCACATCTTTTGTTTTTTTCCTTTTGGGTTAATATCGCTAAGAAAAAAATTAAAGATATTTTTTTTCGAATGTGGGTTTTGCTAATATCTACAGAAAAGCTCATAAAATCAAGAATGATTTTCCTTACAGGTAATTGAATGGCATTTCATTTCTAATAATGTGTAGAATGAAAATTATCTTTTATTTTTCAAAACCAAATATATAATGTATGGATTTTTTTCCAAACATTAGCAGTTTTGCTCAAATTCGGGATGATTGAAGCAAATCAAAGTAATACCTTTAATAGTATCGAGACATGGCGTTCTAACAGGCAGGCTCGAAAAGAATGAATTATTAACAATTCACATGATTTTACCATAGGAAAAAGGAACCTCAGATTCTTGTATGACAATGAATGAGGAGGAGATATTTGATAATTAGGATCAACATACTTGATAATAATATAATGGATCCGTACTCATCCTAGTCAAACAGCATTCTTTTCAAGTGTTGATCTTCAAAATCATTGTCCTTATCAGTTACTGATGCTGGAAGCTGTTGCGGAAGCTATACTCGCCCAAATATAATGAAACAGAATCTTTTATATCAATTTCCCACTTGTTTTATGACTAGCGTCATTCAGTGCTTGTCTAACACGAGATGGTTGCTTGAGCACCTGAGAAAAGATGTGTACATGAGAGATATAAATACCAGTATCTCGAGCTTGAAGGGCGCTCTAATTAAAGCGTTCGCGGAGGTCATTAAAGAACTATGGTCCGAAATTCAGAAAAGATGTGTACATGAGAGATATAAATACCAGTATCTCGAGCTTGAAGGGCGCTCTAATTAAAGCGTTCGCGGAGGTCATTAAAGAACTATGGTCCGAAATTGAGAAAAGATGTGTACATGAGAGATATGAATACCAGTATCTCGAGCAAGAAGGGCGCTCTAATTAAAGCGTTCGCGGAGGTCATTAAAGAACTATGGTCCGAAAATTCATCTGACGGAGTAATGAATACAGTCTCCCTGAAAAGCCAAATTCAACGTTTTACCCCTCGTTTCATGGGTTATGCGCAACAGGACGCTCAGGAATTTTTGAGATACCTGCTGGAGGCTCTGCACGAAGACGTCAATAGAGTGACAGAAAAACCCAAACCGATTCTAACAGAAATTGACGAAAAGTTGAGTGACAACGAAAAAGCACAAGAATCGTGGTCGAGGTACCTTCGCATGGACAATTCAAAGATAGTGGATACCTTCGTCGGCCAATTAAAGTCGACGTTAAAATGCGCATACTGCGGGCACTGTTCTGTAACCTTCGACCCGTTTTGGAACCTGTCGCTACCCATCCCACAGAGAACCATAGTCAACCATGTTATCTCAGTGTTTGGATTCTTTTACCAGAGATGAGACGTTGGATGGGGCCGAGAGGCCGACATGCTCTAAGTGTATTGAAAGGCGGAAATGCACGTAGTCACTGTCGATCCACAAGTTCCCGCGGGTGTTGGTTATCCATCTGAAACGTTTTTCTCCGACGGAGCAATTCAGAGGAAAATTGAATGTATCCACCGATTTCCCGGTGGAAGGTCTCGACATGAGCAACTATGCGGCAGCCAATGTAGCCCCCTGCCGCTACCACCTGTACGCGCTCTCCAACCATAGGGGCACCACTTACAGCGGTCACTACACGGCTCACTGCCGACACCCTTACGCGGGAACGTGGCACGAATACAACGATTACCGTGTGTCACCGATTTCTTCGAAATCTCTGGTAAGCGGAGAAGCGTACGTTCTATTTTATGAACAGGAAGGCACTAAAGCACACCTTCGAGACGAGCCGGATTTACTTTCAGTTGATAGATTTTTTTTCAATTATAATAATGATGATTGTCACTATTAACATATATTATGTATATTCACTATTATAATTATGAATTATATTGTTGTGAATTGTCAAAAGATAGACCTACATCCAACTTAATTTCCACTTTTCAAAGTGGCCGATCACATCCAAATTGAAAACAATGCATCTCTAGAGGTGTTAGATCAACACAAGGCTTGCATAATATTTTGAGTAATACAATTAACATGTGAATATGTTCTTCACATGGAATTGAATTAAAGTGTTTTTCAAAAATATAAAATTGAGATGATTTTCAGATGAAAATGCATCTAAATATGATATGAATGTTTTGAGCTGTGCAAAATTATTTTTCGTGGGAATTTCCTCCAAAATCATGATACAATCTGAAGGTACTGTATTTTTACCTCTGTGGCTTACAAACTTGTGTATGTTCATGAAAATACAATCTTCTGTAATTCATAACCAGGAGGGGGATATCAACCACTGAAATTGATCAAACCTTTGCATTATTTTTGACTTTGTCAGTACTCAACTTTTTAGGGAGTAACATGACAGTATTTTATTTTCCGATGCGCACATTAAAATTTCTTTCGTGTATTACACTGAACTTGTCCCGTAAAATGACCTCGATTAATTTTTCATTCGTAGATAATTTTTTGGCTGCCAGTTCCAAGAGCTTCAATAGGTAATTGAATATTTTTATTGTACCTTTTTTTTTGGTTATTTATTTTTCACGAACCCGAGTGATAAAATATTTATTTCAAATGGAATAGCTTACAATTGTGATTTATATTTTAATTAAAAACTTTGAATTTTTACTTTTGTTTTATTCATTACCTACTAAAAATTATTTGGGTGAAACTCATCTGAAAAAGTTTCAATAGGAAAATATGCTGTTTAGATAAATATAACTAACACTTTTTTGAACAAAAAATCTGAAATATCCCAAGAGAGTGTTTGAAGCTTCTACCTATCACAGGCTTTTCATTTCTGGATGCAACTTCAGTTTCAACAAAAACCGTCAAACACCTATGGAAATAATCTGATCTGGTGATACACTGCCACACTAAACTGATATTTTTGCACTCGAAGCGCGTATCGCTACCAATATTCTTCTGAAGATACAAACTATGTTAGCGAAACGCGCGTCGAGTGCAAAAATATCAGTTTTGTGTTAGGGTAATTGATCTCTAGGTAAATTTTCCCCAAGTAGAACGAATAAATAACTATCCAACAAAACAATATCTGATCATTCGAAAAAAATATTCTGTATTTTTATCTCTATTGATTTCCTATCAGGGAGCCTGTATTTCCATTCTTTCCAATCATGGTTGTACTTGTGACCCTCTGCAATAATGTCGGATGCAAGATTGGAGTTTGTCCTATTTTGAAAACTAGTTTTCTGGTCTGTTATACATGTGAAGATATGTGTATTTATAAACGATAAGTTTTGGAACCTTTGGTGTAAAAGTTGAAACTTTTCCTAGAGATCAATTAACCTAACACCAAACTGATATTTTTGCACTCGACACGCGTATCGCTAACAAGGTTAGCATCTTCAGGAGAAGAAAATTGATACTAAATCTAGAGTTGGGGTTAGTTGTTTATATATCTAAAGTTTTCCGGTCCGATATGGACTTCATTTGTTACTGTTAATTATTCTAATTAATTTCTCGGTAATGAACTGACTACCTGTAAGTTCCGTCATCTGTCAGTTTGATTTCTGATTACTTCCTCAACAATAAATTGAAAAGCGGGCTGGAAAGGGATACGTCCCTTGTCACCATTCATGCTGTTTTTACATTTTGCTAAAAGGAAGAAAAAGTATTTTATCTGTGCAAAATGCTCTTCGAAAGAGCAAAATGTAAAAACAGCATGAATGGTGACAAGGACCTATTCCTTCCAGCCCGGTTTTCAATTCATTGTTGAGAAAATAATCAATACTAACAGATGACGGAACTTTTAGGTAGTGAGTTCATTATCAAGAAATTAATTAGAATAATTAACAGTAACAAACGAAGTCCATATCGGACCGGAACACTTTAGGTATATAAACAACTAACACCAGCTCTAGATTTGGTAACAATTTTTTTCTCCTGAAGATGCTAACCTTGTTAGCGAAACGCGCGTCGAGTGCAAAAATATCAGTTTGGTTTTAGGGTAATTGATCTCTAGGAAAACTTTCATGTGAATTTATGTTTAAACATAAGTTTTACTGTAGGCTCTAGCTCATTCAAAAGACCTGCTACAAATATAAACTTACATGAAAGTAGTTGAATAAAGTTTGTATGTATGATGATAATCCTTCCGTTTGACCTATATGAAACATCCTATATTACCATTTGACAGTTCATGAACTACTGACTACTGTGATCCTTCAGATTCGTCTTCATAACTTTTAATATATACACTCGTACACCCTTTAATGTTCAAGGCCCTTGAAATATTCATGCTTGGTTAGCCTAAATACTTTGAGGATCTATAATTATTTGGCTCATTCTTCAATACAGGGTAAACCAACTTAAAGTCTTGACTATACAGTTTCTTTTTCATTAATGAATCTATCAATTGACCATTATAGCCAATCGTACTCTATTTTACTAAAAGTTTCTTACCATAAGTCAACAGATAAATGGTCATTCAACAGTCTTTGCATCATACAAACTATCCTTGAACTAACTCATATTTTGTGTTTTACATCATAACAGTGAACTAATAACTTGTTATATTATAATGTATAATACAAAAAATGTATTATTTTCTCTCATCTACTTAGTAAATGATATGGAAGATTGAGGTTCATTCATGAAATAAAAAACTTGGTTAGCTGCCTAATTAACAAACTGAAATGTCATCGACATATAATAATGAAATAATTTTTCTATCAACGGATTACAGTGGACTTTTCGTTCTAATGCATCCAATACAATTTCTGCCAATAGGAACTCAAAGGGTTTCCTAATTATCAGACCATTACAGGTTAGTATGTGCCATTTAATTGGAGGTAATTCTGTGCTTGTATACTTTTTTCCTCATTTAACGGAAAGATAGTAAACGTATGGCTTTCTTATAAATTGATGACATGAATATACAGAATAGAATATGAAATAGTTCCCCATATTAGTTATAATAAAAGTGAATTGCATCCGTTTGCAATTTTTTACAAATTAATAAATACAGCTAATTGAAAGAACTATGTTCGGATTATAAATGATGATTTCTTTAGGGCCAATATCAGTGTGAACTTCCTTATTTCAGTTAAATTAGGAGGCACTTGTGATAATGAAAATTGCACATTTGTCACACAATATTTATTGCACAACATAGAGTTAACTATAATACTTAATACAAAAATACAATAAATAAATCTTGATAAAAAAATTATGACAAATCACGTACTTACTAAAAAAAAGTTCTCAGCAGTGTATTAGAATTAGTTCAATGAGACTGGGACTAGGTTTACAAGATTCAACCTATTTATTTGAAGTAGAATCAAAACCTAATGAATAGCAAACAAAGTGACACTTCAAACATAAATGCTAGACGAAAAACTTAACTTCAATGATCCTTTTTCTTCGGCTTTTTAGGATTTCTGGATCTGGATTTTGCTTTACAGAGAGGGCAGATAGGAGCATTACGATGTATCTGCTGATGACAACTCAGACAAGACTTCATCGGAGGGGGTTGTTGTCTGTGAAAATATAAAAAACAAATTGAGGGAAACAAAAAGTGTTGAAATAATCCATGCTCAGTTTTGGAATGAAATGACAGTTATCTTAGGATGAACCTTTTGATGTTGTCGTGAATCGGGGTTCAATTTTGAAATCAACATGAAAAATTTCCTAAAATTTCAAGCTCTTCAGATATTCGGTACGACTTCTTCATTGATTTCTGTTCATTGAGGGAAAAGAGAAAAGTATTTCTGTAAGAAATAATAACATAAAGTGCAATCCTATTAACTAAAACACAATGAAATAATGCCAATATTCTAATGATCACATGTGAAATGCTAAACTCCAAGTATAATGTGTGAAAGAGAGAAAAAATTCAATATCATTAGGTTTGATTAATGCAGTGAAATTCGAAAAATATATATTTATCGTCTACAAGTTTCCCTTTTATTTTTAGAATGTCAATTTTTTTTATTTCATTGTGATTGTAGTATCCTATCATGTATCTCAGTTTCACCATAAAATAATGATGTTTTTCCAGAAGACAGTGAATTAACGTTATTAATATTTCTTGATTTTTTTACCATACCATGTATATTTAAAATATGATCCTGAGTAAGTACTAAATATTCACCTTTGGCCTCAACAAAGTGAATGGATATGAACATTTTTATTTCAAATAATGAACAGAAAATCAATAATTCATAAAGTTTACATAAATTACTGGTAGGTTCTGAAATAAGTAAACTAGCATATGATTCGATGATTTCAATACAAACATTTTTTGGTCCCAAACAAAAATATGATCTTGTAATTTCGAAAAATTAAATTGAAAAAAATTCAATATACTTCAAAGGTGTATGTCAAATATTTTGAACGGGATAAAAATTGAAGGTGAAATTTGTTTTCGCAAAGTAGTGATATGATTAGCCTAACAGTTGCTGAAAGTTTTTCTGCGCACGTCCCCAACACAGGAAAGAACAATCAGTGAATATGTAGCAAATAAATAAATCTCTATTAATTCCTTCGATCATCAAAATGATATAGAATATGTCAAAATCATTTAAAAAAGATCAAGACATAATATAGAACATGAATGATACAAATACTCCTTATAACATATCAAATCAAATCAAAATATACTTTATTGTCTGAAGATTTGCATCTCATTGACAAAGTCCAAAAAATACAAATGTAGATATAAAATAGTATTAAAAATGTATATATAAAACACTATAATGTAAAATAACAGTCAAAAATAATAAATTCATGAAAATTATTCTTGAAAAGATTCACTAAAATATTACTCCAAACTATAATAGGGTCTGTCAACAAGTAGGTGTTTTACCGCCTTTTTGAAATGGAGGTTGCTCAGATTTGCAGATCTTATTTCTAATGGTAAATGATTGAACAATTTACCACCATTATGATATATAGAGTCTCTAATTAGATTCGAAGTCGGGATAGGAAGTCTAAAGGTATAAATGCTATTACGAGTAGCATATGGAGTAGAAACAAAGTTGAACTTCGATCTGTGTTTATAGATAAGGCAAACCGTCTCAAGGATAAAGAGTGCGATGACTGTCAAAATCTTATTGGTAGCGAACAAATTCCTGCATGAGACTCTGGGTTTGACTTTACAAAGACATCTAAGTGCCCTCTTCTGTAATATCAACACAGAAGAGAAAAGGGATGAGTTGCATGCTCCCCAAAACGGTATTCCATATCGTAGCTGAGATTCAATGAGAGCATGGTAAACGGTTTTTGCTATATGGAAACCCAACTCATCAGAAACCACTCTCACTAAATAACACCCGGAGGAAATCTTACTCTTAAGTTGTTTGAGGTGTTCATCAAATTTCAGCCTATTGTCAATGAATACACCGAGAAATTTTGTATGTAACTTAATTTGCAATGTGGCACAGTCTATTGGAATTTCATCAAAGCAAACATTTGAATTATATTATATTCGTTTTCGATGCATTTAAAGATAGTAAATTGGCATTGCACCAGCTTTTCACCTTCTCCAAGTCGGATGATATTCTCTTATGGAGCTCCACTGAGTTTTTTCCTTTATCTGGAATATTCAAGAAATATCGTAGATCATTAATATTTTTATGAGTATTTTGAGGCGCAAACTATCATTTCCTGTATAAACTTTTTTGTCAACACTGCTTCATTAGCTTTCTGTCAACATATCTATCTAACTGACCCAAACATATCTGATATTATGGCATATCTGGCAATGTGTTGAGTTGGTTTAAAAGTTACCTGAGCCATCGTTTCCAACAGACCCAGATAAACAACATTCTATCTGACAAAATTTTAAATGAAATGGGAGTTCCTCAAGGAAGCGTTTTGGGACCACTTTTATTTATCATATATTTAAATGACATTCACTACACACCAGGTTCGCATTCTTTGAATCTCTTTGCAGATGATACTTTGGTATTTGACTCGGATGATAATCTTGATAATGCAATTTCAAATATAAACAACTCCCTCAGTAGTATTGAAAAATATCTAAAAGTTAATAAACTAAAACTAAATGTCAATAAAACAAAAGCAATGATCATAGCATCAGAATATAAGTTGCAAAATCTGACTAATTTGAATACAATCAATATCAGTGGTGAAAGTATCGAAATTGTATCTGAAATCAAATACCTTGGATTTATTATTGACAGTTCCTTGACATTAAACAAACATGCCGAGTATATTATTAAAAAAATATCAAAAAAGCTCTTTTTCTTCTCTAGAGTTTCGAACTGTTTGAGCACTTATGCTAAAATAACGACTTACAACTGCATAATCAAACCACATTTTGATTACTGTGCTTCTCTACTATTTCTACTCAATGAAAATAAACTGTCTCAGATGCAAAAACTCCAAAATCGCGGGATGCGCATGATTCTAAAATGCAGTCGCTATACCTCAATTTCTTATATGCTAAATTCTCTTCAGTGGTTAACAGTAAAGAAGCGGTTGTTCTTTTTAACAATGGTTTTTATTTTTAAGATTGTCAAGGGCTTGCAACCAGCATATTTTAATGATTATGTGATTCGAAATAGAGATATTCATCATCATAACACCAGAAACAATAACAACTTCCATATTAGTAGAACAAATTCGAGAAGATGCATGAATAACCTATTTTTTAAAGGTTTGAATGAATTCAACAAACTCCCAATATATCTGAAAAATTCCAATAATGTTGTTAATTTTAAGAAGAGTCTATTGGCATTTTTAGATGATTTGTAATGTAATACTTTTTAAGGTTATTTATATTTTTATTACTTCAATAGTTTCAATATTATCTTTATAAAATTGTGTATATCTTAAATGATTATTTTGAATGTTTGTAAATTAGATTTTATCTATTTCAAAATAAACTACTACTACTACTACCTAATTTGCCCTTCACAGAAGATTTGACTCTCCTGAAGTTTGTGTGACATTTCTCAATCGGTGCTATGCCATCGAACAAAAATATCAAGTGCAATCTTCGAATAAAGCTATAAGACGAATATCGATAATATATTGAATTTTAGTTTATTCTGACGATTTATTTCTAAATAAGGGCTGCATATGACATTTTAAAACCATAACTTTGCTAAGAGTGTTTTTCGGAGAAAACATTTAAACATGTGCAATCAATCTAAATTATTTTTGTTGCATTAAATCGCATATTTAAAGAGGCCCGTGAATTTTATAAAGGTAAGAACCATCATTTTACAGAAAATGTAGACCATAGCTGATTCGTTGTGACAACCAAATTATGAGAAGTTGAGATAGAGATAACATGTATAGATGTATGCTATTCGTATAAAGAAACCTCTCTTTGTTTACTCATTCGTCCAAGGGAATAATTGGTAACAGAAAGGTTGATTTATGCTTGATATTTACTTATTTCTGACCAATTTCATGTCAAAATTACTTATCTTTACCCTCAACCTAGTAAACTAAATGTCCAAATATTCCAATTCTCGACGTCCAATTTACTTCGATTTTTTTCCCACATTGGTAATTACAAGGTAAAAATTACGTAACATAGTCTTCTTTTAGAAAGGTCACCCACCTGATCGAAGGTAAGATTAACGTAATTATAACTGAATATGTTAGTTGGGGTTTTACCACAATAAACTATTTGCTGATGGTGAAGCCAATCGTTCAATTCCAGAGGATGAGAAAGTTATTATAAATTAGATCACAAATTCAAAACAGCAGAGTTGTTATAGTAATCTTTCTGCTTATCATATTTGTTTCAAATATTTGTCCAGATAAATGGATAAACTGTTTCACAAAAGTGTTTTTATTATTAACACTATATTTTTTGTTTGAAGTCTCTTGGGTTATCAACCTACCACAATATGAAAACATTCAGAATTAATCTTGAAATCTATGCAAGTGGAGAAGGGCAGATTTCTTTTCTACGCCATAAAGTGGCTGCGTTAATTAATAACAGTTCCTTCTAAAAGAAACACGACCTATTAGACAGCAATTACCCTTATTACTTTAATTTGCCTATCAAAAAATACAAGAAATACAAATACTCAGCTTTGTTGTCCTTTCTGATAAAAAATATGTTTGTTTTGTCGTGTTCATCCACTACAAAGTGATGACTTTCAAACAGTACAATATTTCTTTGATTTTGAATTTGATGAGAAGGTCATCACAAGTACTCAATGAAAAATGCTTCAAAGTTGGGCTGAATATGTAGAATTGTGCATGATGGGAGAATAAGGTTCGTTGTCAATTCGTTCACCAATTGTAGATCAAGTTTCCTTTTATTCATTACTGATAGTATTGTGTGCTGGGTGTATTGACCTTTGATGAGACTTAGGCAACGAAGCACAAAAATCCTAATAGTCACTGAACGTTCTCACCTATGTTGGGGACATGCGCAGAGGAACTTCAAACTTTAATAAACTGACGAAAAACTGGGCGTCGCGGGATCTTGCTCTATAAGATTTGTAGAGCAATAGTTATTAAAAAATTATCATCATGAAGAGTGAGGGTGAAAAATGAGGGCACCTTAGACTAAGATCCGACCTGAAAGTGGGCGTCGGTGGTCCCCCGTGGGGAGAGGAAGACAACGATCCGGGTCGACCGGAATCTTGTTTGTTCGTAACAAGCCTCAGCGGATTGGGCGGAGGTAGAAACGTCGGAGGTAATGGAGGAGCTAGAGAGCTTATTGTGTTGTCGTTGGGAGCAATGGGTCTATTCCAGTCTGCCGTTTTGTTGAATGCCGACGTTTGAGATTTTGTTGAGTTGTAGAGTTGGGAAAATTTCCTGAAAACAAAAATCATCAACAGTCAAAGGTAATGATCGCCACTAGGGCAAAGGGGAAATTTGAATCATTCAATTCAATTGTACAACAGTTTATTTGCATATTATAGGTATTTTATATTTCTCATCATTTAACAATTGTCAATTTGGGAGGGTACAGTAAGCAAAATAAATTTCTTATTTCACCAAAAGAATATAATTTTTGAGAAATCTTTAATTGATATTTAATTAGAGCCACAGAGTGCACAGGTCAGAAAAAATTTAAGAAGGGTTGGAATGTTACTTAGGTTTTTATTGACCATTTCACAATGGATTATTTTGTTATGAGCAGTAAGATGCAGATGCGGCAGAGGGATGGAATCGGAATTTCGAGCAAATTGTAAAACTTATTACATCGATTAAGTATTAATCGGTGTAATTCTACGGTTGCTTTTCGCAGAGCACCGGACAGGGCAGCGGGCAAAACTTTTTTATTTGAAGAGATATCGAAAAATTTCATTTGGATAAAATGATCAGCGTCAAAAAATAGGCCGATTGAGCCAAACTTGATTTTTTGTGTCTGTCCGTGTGTGTGTGTGTGTCTGTCACACTTTTTTTTTGAAACACGATATCTTTCGAAAGAAAAGGGTTATCACTTCGAAACTCGGGTCATTTTTAGATCTCATAGAGGTTCAGAACCCTATTGATTTTGAAAGGAATCGAAAAATGAGAAAGGTGTTTTTTTGACATTCGAATGACGTTTTTTCGGGTTTTGCTAGAAATGCCGTGGCTATTACAGTTTCGATCGCAGAAATTTTTGCTCACTTTTGAAGAAATCCTCAAAGCATCTGCTAAGTACAACTTTTATCTGAAGAAAAAAAAATTAAAAAAATTATTTTAGATTTTACGGGTGTTTTTTGTGTAACATGTCTGTTTTTTTGCAACGCTCTGTAGACCATACTGTTGCTCGTAGTCGAAAAACAAAAAAACTTTCGTATAGCTCTCGTGATACTCTACAACTTTCAAGGAATAACATTTTTCCATAAACCGTTGGGAAAATGGAAAAATCGGGACATTACTGAAATTCATTTTTTTTCAGGAGTTTTTTTTGTAAATATCTCGGAAACGGATGAGAAAATCAAAAATTACCAGGAGTAAAAAATGATCAACTCAGTGTATACTATGGAAACCCCGCGTATTTTTTTTTTCTAAAATCAACAGTACGGAAAATATGATTTTTTTAAGAAAATCAACTATATCTCCGAAACCACTCACTTTATCAGAATTTGTCATGGAAGTGAAATTGTATATCTCGTCGAATACTATGAAAACCCCAAATTTATTTTTCCTAAAATCAATAGTTTAGGAAATGCGACGAAAAGCTGTAAATTCAATCCACTCGAATTCTTTCTAAGTATAAAAATTTAAAAAACGATTTATATCTCCGAAACCACTCATCAAATCAAAATTTATCAAGAGAGTTAAATTGTAGATCTTATCGAATGCTATCAAAACCTTCGATACATGTTTTTTCTAAAATCAATATTACGGAAAATATGATTTTTGTTAAGAAAACAAACTATATATCTCCGAAACCACTCACTTTATCAAAATTTGTCATGGGAGTGAAATTGTAGATCTCGTCGAATACTATAAAAACCCCAAATTTATTTTTCCTACAATCAATAGTTTAGGAAATATAGACGAAAAGCTGTAAATTCAATCCACTCGAATTCTTTCAAAGTATAAAAATTTATGAAACTGTATATATCTCCGAAACCACTCATCAAATTGAAATTTGTCAAGGGAGGTAAATTGTAGATCTTGACGAATGCTATCGAAAACTCCGATACATTTTTCTTCTAAAATCAACAGTACGGGAAATATGATTTTTGTTAAGAGAACAAACTATATATCTCCGAAACCACTCACTTTATTAAACACCATTGATATCCAATGATGATTTTGAGACGATTTTCAGAGAAGATGAGTTGAATTTGTATTGATAGGTGACAGATAAATAATACTCAGGGAAACTATAAGAGAAATTAAAAATTCCATACAATTGACGGCATATAATCGATGTATTTAAACCATTGGTATCCAATGATAGTTTTGAGATGATGTTCAGGAAAGATGGGTTGAAATTGTATTGATAGGTGACAGATAAATAATACTTAGGGAAACTATAAGAGAAATTGAAAATTCCATACAACTGACGGCATATAATCGATGTATTCAAACCATTGGTATCCAATGATAGTTTTAGAAAAAGTTGAGTTGATTTCTTCATAGTACGAGAACAATTGAGAAAATAATTGAAAAGTGACGGCAAACAATCGATGTATTCAAACCATTGGTATCCAATGATAGTTTTGAGATGATGTTCAGGAAAGATGGGTTGAAATTGTATTGATAGGTGACAGATAAATAATACTTAGGGAAACTATAAGAGCAATTGAAAATTCCATACAACTGACGGCATATAATCGATGTATTCAAACCATTGGTATCCAATGATAGTTTAAAAAAAAGTTGAGTTGATTTCCCCTCAGTACGAGAAAAATTGAGACAAAAATTGAAAAGTGACGGCATATAATCGATGTATTCAAACCATTGGTTTCCAATGATAGTTTAAAAAAAAGTTGAGTCGATGTCTCAATAGTACGAGAAAAATTGAGAAAAAAAGGAAAAGTTACGGCATATAATCGATGTATTTAAAACATAGGTTTCCCGTGATATTTTGGAATGGAAAAGCAGACTGGAGTACTTCCTAATAGTGCGGGAAATATTGAGATAAAAAAGAGAGTGAACCATATAAGACGAATTCTAGGCCGAGGTCAGTCGTTCGTGCCTTGTTATATTATTAAGTATATATATTAAGTATATTGGTCATAATTTATTAATTTCATTTGATATGGAACTCTGGTGGGTGCAACTTATACTGATCTGTATCTACATTGTGTTCAATGAATGAATATGTTATCTACCTTCCAAGAGGTAATTTCAAATATAAATGTAACCCATAGTCGATAATGCTGCAGTAATAGGCTGTAGAAAATTGCAAAATCTCACCTGTCCTTATATCAAAAACAGTTGAAGATAGGTACAGAATACTAATAAAATATTCAACCTAAAATTGAAATAGGGATGAATCAATACACAGGAGGATTAATTTGAAATAGAAAATCGTTGCCAATTATAGCTGGAAGTGGCAACAACGCAGTATCAAAAAAAATTTAAAAAATTTCATATTCAAACCAAATAACTTTTTTTTATACTATTTTTTTCCTTTCTTCAATAGTAGGGCGCATGAACCACTCAACATACAACCTTATAACATACACCTGAAAAATGTATTTCCGATTTTGACTGAACAAAAATTGAAAACCTACCATATTATAAAAAATAAGTGATTGAAATGAATTGCCATAACATTTTTCATAAGATTTGTTTTAATATTGAGTAAATTGAAGTTCATTTTTTTTTCTAGACCAAGACTCTTGGTCTTGAGAGTCAACTTTTCGTCTTGGCCTTGATAAGATTTATTGAGTCTTGGTCTCGTTGGTGTTATATCAAGACCAATACTAATCTCTGGTCTTGCGAAGCCCTGATTGCCACTGTGACCTTCTGGACAGAAAAATTATTGAAAAGTTTGATGGGTTTGTTGAAATAAATGTTTGTGAATACATAGACACAAAACACATAACTCAATTACATTTGAATGAACACTACTACTACTACTACTACTGTAAATTAGGAGTAGATAATATATGAAAAGCGAGAAACACTTTGGATCTCCATTTGCCTTTCACTATTATTAAATTATCCTATTGTGCCGCAACATTATTCACAGGTGAATAGTTCAGAAAAATTGCTCACTACTTCAACAAGTAATCGCATTCTATTATATATATTCATATTTTTAATTCTTCAAAATATTATAAACAACATTTATTCGATGGTATTTTGAATTGTAATTCGAATCAATTCTGCTTTTTGCAGTTACATCTCTGGCAAATATTCATTATTTTTAGTTTTTAGGGGAGAAAATAAAAAAAATGGATTTTATGTATGAAAGGCCTGACAATAACATTCAATGACTTTATGTTTTCACTGAACAGTCACTGAATGAGATTATTAGATTATTAATAAATGCATAATAATGCATTAATATATGGCAAGGACAAACTGTTCAACTCACTCTGGTGTAATAGTAGAACCTTCTTCTTCATGTAACTCTGGTAAACGATCTAGGCCCAAACATTCCCTCCTGAGACGATCTATTTCATTTTTAAGGGGAAGATATTCCTCGTGCAAACGTATTGCAGATCCCATAGATCTTGTTCGACTTTCATCAGCCTGTTTGATAACACCCTCCATCTACAAAAGACAATGAGTACCTACTCCAAAAAAAATTAAATGAGATATTACAGCATTTATATCTGCGTGAATCTGACGAAGCTCTTCGACATGGGACATTTTTTCTTGCAGTAACAGATCCATTTCCTGTTTGTATTCTGATAAACATTTTTCCTCTTGATCTTGGGCTTCTATTTCGAATACAAGTCGGGCTTTGAGTTTCTCAAGTTGAATTGTTTTTGATCTGAAAGTATTGATTTTCTCGAAATTATGGAATATTCCAGGCAAAAATTACTCACCTAATCTCTTTGAGAGCGTCCAGTTTTGCGAATACTGCCTGTTCATCCAATGAAGACATGCTTTGCAAATTTTTGCCAGAAAAATAATAACTATTTATTTAAATAAATACTTCTCCCTACCAAATGACAGAAAAGATGACAACAATGACAACATCATTCAGGATTCAGGACAATCAGGACCCAGGCACAGAACACAGAACTGTCAAACACAGAGTTTATAGTTTATAGATTGGTACCTTGGTGGCCAATCTCGCCTTGGAAGAAGCAGAGGTCGTACTGACCAAATATATTAGAGAGAGAGAGAGAGAGAGAGAGAGAGAAAAGTACAAAAACAAATCTAAAATTATATGTCCTAGAACGGTGAACGGTGCCATAAAACCAAAAGATCTGTAATAATATTCTATTGATTTTCTTCTGGGGTGAACTCTCTCATCAAGATAAAATTCGGATATCACTTTGTATCTCATGAACGAAGGCCATCTGAAATAGAAAAAGACATTCGAAAAGTCAATTCCAACACAGCATTATTTTTTAATGAAAAATTTAGCAGTCCTGCCATTAGGCATTCCATATACTTGTCAAATGAATCATTGCCGCCCAGAATCTTCAATTTGTTTTTTAGAAGACTTCTACTGCTCAATCAGTGTAATTCTATTTTTCATATAAGCATTATTGAATAATAAAATTGAAGATACACGAATTTTATACTGGTTTGAAAACTAATCGGTTTGTTTATTGTTTGCCTTCCAGACAAAAATTTCGTATTTACTACAGGAAAATACCTTAATACCTTAACGAAATAAGCATATTTCAAGTTAGTTGGCAACCGAAGCATTCTACATGTCTCATCTTACAGAAATAACCTAGAAATTAATTTCTGATTTTCTGTTATTATTCCTTGTTAACTATAATAGTTTTTCACAAAGTATTGACGTTACTCAATGAAGACTATGCAAAAATGATATTTGAACAAAAATTTCGTGATTGTCAAAAAGAAGATTTCAATTTTTAATAATTGTTTACCGATTAAGGCTGGATTCAGACAGATCCGAATTCCGATCGTACGACGATCCGATAGCTTTCTGATTGGTCTAAATTTGAATTTAGACCAATCAGAAAGCTTTCGGATCGTCGTACGATCGGATTTCGGATCTGTCTGAAATCAGCCTAAGCGATGCATGAATGAACGTCAGAATATCTGTTAACAGTGTTGCCAATCGGAGCGTAATTGTGCGATTTGCGCACAATTTTGAAAGTCTTCGCACAATGATCGCATCCTAAAATAAATCGCACATTTTCGCACAATTCACAGAAAAATCAAAACAAATATTATTCAAGTTTGCGGCATCCAAATTATTCTCAGCGGGATTTTAAGAGAAGCGATATGCCGTCTGAATGAGAGTTTCATTGTCAAAGTGGTGGAAATTGGTTGAAATCTTGATCTAAGTGGCGCTGCAATGTTATTTTGGGATATGATTGAAATTATAATTAGTATTTTTATTAAGCTCAACTCATGAATGATTTCCACATGAATAATAATATCCTGGAAATGGGAATAATCGCTTACCAAATACTTGTACGGTATCAAAATTTCAGGCAATGTCGAATTCCTAATCAGGAAAAGTTGTCAGAGTGGTGCTTTTCAGTTGAAGTTTTTTCCGAAGAGGCGTTGCGATCCTAAACGAATGAATGTATGAGAAGAGAATAATAGGTGTTTGATCGATTCGACGAAATAGTATAAATATTTTTGGAAAGACTGTATACACTTTTGATGAAAATTATTTTAACAGAGCACAATTATTCCAACAATAGCAGTTTCACACAAAAGGTTTCTACTTTTAATTCATATGATACGGTAAAGTGATATTTGGGATTTCAATTTGAGATCGCAGCACCACTATGGAAATGAAATCAACTGATAAACATCAATTTTATAACTATTGTACATAGTTTTGGAAAATCGCATAATTTCCGATGAAATCGCACAATTTTGGATGGGGAGGAGCATTATTTCATTCTTTCCCCTTGGCAACACTGTAACCTAACACCAAACTGATATTTTTGCACGCGTATCGCTAACAAGGTTAGCATCTTCAGGAGAAGAAAATTGATACTAAATCTAAAGTTGGGGTTAGTTGTTTATATAAAAGTCGGTCCGATATGGACCATTTGTACTGTTAATTATTCTAATTAATTTCTCGGTAATGAACTGACTACCGTAAGTTCCGTCATCTGTCAGTTTGATTTCTGATTACTTCCTCAACAATAAATTGAAAAGCGGGCTGGAAGAGATAGCCGTCACCATTCATGCTGTTTTTACATTTTGCTAAAAGGAAGAAAAAGTATTTTATCTGTGCAAAATGCTCTTCGAAAGAGCAAAATGTAAAAACAGCATGAATGGTGACAAGGACCTATCCCTTCCAGCCCGGTTTTCAATTTATTGTTGAGAAAATAATCAGAATAATCAATACTAAGATGACGGAACTTTCAGGTAGTGAGTTCATTATCAAGAAATTAATTAGAATAATTAACAGTAACAAACGAAGTCCATATCGGACCGGAACACTTTAGGTATATAAACAACTAACACCAGCTCTAGATTTGGTAACAATTTTTTTCTCCTGAAGATGCTAACCTTGTTAGCGAAACGCGCGTCGAGTGCAAAAATATCAGTTTGGTTTTAGGGTAATTGATCTCTAGGAAAACTTTCATGTGAATTTATGTTTAAACATAAGTTTTACTGTAGGCTCTAGCTCATTCAAAAGACCTGCTACAAATATAAACTTACATGAAAGTAGTTGAATAAAGTTTGTATGTATGATGATAATCCTTCCGTTTGACCTATATGAAACATCCTATATTACCATTTGACAGTTCATGAACTACTGACTACTGTGATCCTTCAGATTCGTCTTCATAACTTTTAATATATACACTCGTACACCCTTTAATGTTCAAGGCCCTTGAAATATTCATGCTTAGTTAGCCTAAATACTTTGAGGATCTATAATTATTTGGCTCATTCTTCAATACAGGGTAAACCAACTTAAAGTCTTGACTATACAGTTTCTTTTTCATTAATGAATCGTACTCTATTTTACTAAAAGTTTCTTACCATAAGTCAACAGATAAATGGTCATTCAACAGTCTTTGCATCATACAAACAATCCTTGAACTAACTCATATTTTCTTTGTTTTACATCATAACAGTGAACTAATAACTTGTTATAATATTATAATGTATAATACAAAAAATGTATTATTTTCTCTCATCTACTTAGTAAATGAGATGTAAGATTGAGGTTCATTCATGAAATAAAAAAATTGGTTAGCTGCCTAATTAACAAACTGAAATGTCATCGACATATAATAATGAAATAATTTTTCTATCAACGGATTACAGTGGACTTTTCGTTCTAATGCATCCAATACAATTTCTGCCAATAGGAACTCAAAGGGTTTCCTAATTATCAGACCATTACAGGTTAGTATGTGCCATTTAATTGGAGGTAATTCTGTGCTTGTATACTTTTTTCCTCATTTAACGGAAAGATAGTAAACGTATGGCTTTCTTATAAATTGATGACATGAATATACAGAATAGAATATGAAATAATTCCCCATATTAGCTATGATAAAAGTAAATTGCATCCGTTTGATCTATCAAGTACAAATTAATAAATACAGCTAATTGAAAGAACTATGTTCGGATTATAAATGATGATTTCTTCAGGGCCAATCAGTGTGAACTTCCTTATTTCAGTTAAATTAGGAGGCACTTGTGATAATGAAAATTGCACATTTGTCACACAATATTTATTGCACAACATAGAGTTAACTATAATACTTAATACAAAAATACAATAAATAAATCTTAATAAAAAAATTATGACAAATCACGTACTTACTAAAAAAAAGTTCTCAGCAGTGTATTAGAATTAGTTCAATGAGACTGGGACTAGGTTTACAAGATTCAACCTATTTATTTGAAGTAGAATCAAAACCTAATGAATAGCAAACAAAGTGACACTTCAAACATAAATGCTAGACGAAAAACTTAACTTCAATGATCCTTTTTCTTCGGCTTTTTAGGATTTCTGGATCTGGATTTTGCTTTACAGAGAGGGCAGATAGAGCAACAACGCGAGACAACCAGACAAGACCACGGAGGGGCGGAAAAAAAAAAACAAAGAGGGAAACAAAAAGAAAAACCAGCCAGGAAGAAAGACAACAGAAACACGAACGGGTCAAGAACAACAAAAAACAAAACAAGCCCAGAACGACGACCCAACCAGAGGGAAAAGAGAAAAACAAGAAAAAAACAAAAGCAACAAACAAAACAAAAAAAACAAAAACACAGAAAAAACACAAAAAGGAAAGAGAGAAAAAACAATACAAGAAACAAAACAAAAAAAAACCACAATCAAGAACAAACAGAAACACAACCATCACCAAAAAAAACCAGAAAAAAAAAAAAAAAAAAAAAAAAAAAAAAAAAAAAAAAAAAAAAAAAAAAAAAAAAAAAAAAAAAAAAAAAAAAAAAAAAAAAAAAAAAAAAAAAAAAAAAAAAAAAAAAAACAAAAACAACACAACGACCCAAACAACGAAAGGCAACGGCAAGGAAAAAACGAGCCATCGTTTCCAACAGACCCAGATAAACAACATTCTATCTGACAAAATTTTAAATGAAATGGGAGTTCCTCAAGGAAGCGTTTGGGACCACTTTTATTTATCATATATTTAAATGACATTCACTACACACCAGTTCGCATCGAATCCGCAGAGAACGAGACCGAGAAACGAAAGCAACAAAAAAACAACCCCCAAAAAAAAAAAAAAAAAAAAAAAAAAAAAAAAAAAAAAAAAAAAAAAAAAAAAAAAAAAAAAAAAAAAAAAAAAAAAAAAAAAAAAAAAAAAAAAAAAACAAAAAAAAAAAAAAAAAAAAAAAAAAAAAAAAAAAAAAAAAAAAAAAAAAAAAAAAGAAAAAAAAAAAAAAAAAAGAAAAAAAAAAAAAAAAAAGAAAAAAAAAAAAAAAAAAAAAACAAAAAAAAAAAAAAAAAAAAAGAAAAAAAAAAAAAAAAAAAAACAAAAAAAAAAAAAAAAAAAAAAAAAAAAAAAAAAAAAAAAAAAAAAAAAAAAAAAAAAAAAAAAAAAAAAAAAAAAAAAAAAAAAAAAAAAAAAAAAAAAAAAAAAAAAAAAAAAAAAAAAAAAAAAAAAAAAAAAAAAAAAAAAAAAAAAAAAAAAAAAAAAAAAAAAAAGAGAGAGAAAAAAAAAAAAAAAAAGAAAAGAAAAAAAAAAGAAAAAAAGTATAAGTAGTATCTATAAAGAAACCTCTCTTGTTACTCATCGTCAAGGGAATAATGGTAACAGAAAGGTTGATTTATTGATATTACTTATTCGACCAATTTCAGTCAAAATTACTTACTTACCCTCAACTAGTAAACTAAATGTCCAAATATTCCAATTCTCGACGTCCAATTTACTTCGATTTTTTTTCCCACATTGGTAATTACAAGGTAAAAATTACGTAACATAGTCTTCTTTTAGAAAGGTCACCCACCTGATCGAAGGTAAGATTAACGTAATTATAACTGAATATGTTAGTTGGGGTTTTACCACAATAAATAATAATTGTGGTCTCGGTAGTGTAATGGTTAGCATATCTGCCTATCAAACGGAAGGCCGGGGTTCGAATCCTCGCCGGGCCACCGTGCTGGGTAATCGCACGTTAAAAGGTAAGGCCTCGTTGATCCATTGCTCGCACAAGTTTCGACTTCTGAGGGTTGACGTTCGTCAGCTGGTTAACGGAACGAACAATTTTAGAAAAACAATTTAGAAACTATTTGCTGATGGTGAAGCCAATCGTTCAATTCCAGAGGATGAGAAAGTTATTATAAATTAGATCACAAATTCAAAACAGCAGAGTTGTTATAGTAATCTTTCTGCTTATCATATTTGTTTCAAATATTTGTCCAGATAAATGGATAAACTGTTTCACAAAAGTGTTTTTATTATTAACACTATATTTTTTGTTTGAAGTTTCTTGGGTTATCAACCTACCACAATATGAAAACATTCAGAATTAATCTTGAAATCTATGCAAGTGGAGAAGGGCAGATTTCTTTTCTATGCCATAAAGTGGCTGCGTTAATTAATAACAGTTCCTTCTAAAAGAAACACGACCTATTAGACAGCAATTACCCCTATTACTTTAATTTGCCTATCAAAAAATACAAGAAATACAAATACTCAGCTTTGTTGTCCTTTCTGATAAAAAATATGTTTGTTTTGTCGTGTTCATCCACTACAAAGTGATGACTTTCAAACAGTACAATATTTCTTTGATTTTGAATTTGATGAGAAGGTCATCACAAGTACTCAATGAAAAATGCTTCAAAGTTGGGCTGAATATGTAGAATTGTGCATGATGGGAGAATAAGGTTCGTTGTCAATTCGTTCACCAATTGTAGATCAAGTTTCCTTTTATTCATTACTGATAGTATTGTGTGCTGGGTGTATTGACCTTTGATGAGACTTAGTCAACGAAGCACAAAAATCCTAATAGTCACTGAACGTTCTCAGCTATGTTGGGGACATGCGCAGAGAAACTTCAAACTTTAATAAACTGACGAAAAAGTCGCCGTCGCGGGATCTTGCTCTATAAGATTTGTAGAGCAATAGTTATTAAAAAATTATCATCATAAAGAGTGAGGGTGAAAAATGAGGGCACCTTAGACTAAGATCCGACCTGAAAGTGGGCGTCGGTGGTCCCCCGTGGGGAGAGGAAGACAACGATCCCGGTCGACCGGAATCTTGTTTGTTCGTAACAAGCCTCAGCGGATTGGGCGGAGGTAGAAACGTCGGAGGTAATGGAGGAGCTAGAGAGCTTATTGTGTTGTCGTTGGGAGCGATGGGTCTATTCCAGTCTGCCGTTTTGTTGAACGCCGACGTTTGAGATTTCGTTGAGTTGTAGAGTTGTGAAAATTTCCTGAAAACAAAAATCATCAACAGTCAAAGGTAATGATCGCCACTATAGTCGGGCCGTTCAAAAGATAGAATTCACAGACGCGTGAACAGTGAATACCTGCATCTATATATAGCCTGCGCGGCGTATGATGCCACGCCTTCTAAACTGACATAAATGAAGAACTGTTTACACTCTACTGTACTCATTTGTGGTTTGTATTTACGTGTGTTACGTCAATTCAATAACGTGATCATTCTATCTTTTCAGCGGCTACACTATAGGGCTTCGCGAGACCAAGACCGAGACTGATCAATATTGGTCTCCAAAAATAAATGTAGCCTTGGTCTTGATGTTTCAAGACCAAGAAGAGACTGGCTCAGTCTTTAGTCATGGATCAAAATGCGTCTGAAATTTGAATTATTCAATTAAATTGTACAACAGTTTATTTGCATATAATATCCTTTAACAATTGTCAATTTGTGAGGGTGCAGTAAGCAAAATAATTTTTTTCCACAAAAGAATATAATTTTTAAGAAATCTTTAATAAGAGCCACAGAGTGCACAGGCCAGAAAAAAAATTAAAAAAGGTTGGAATGTAAATTAGGTTTTTATTGACCATTTAACAATGGATTATTTTGAAATATTATAAATATTGAATATTTAATATAAATTCGGTTTGAAGGCCGTCGTTTCTTGAAATTTCATTCTGACGTTTCGCTGGCACAAGTGGCTAGCTTCTTCAGAGGCTCATACATCTTGAGTTAGACTCCGATGACGAAGTCGTAATACCCAGGGTTTGGTCTTGGGACCTTTGCAATATCTGCTTTATGTACAAAGCTTAAAATATGCTGGTTTGAAAGCAAAATATTTTAAATTCTGTGATGATACTTGAAATCGCATTCGATTATTTATATTCATATTTTTAATTCTTCAAAATATTATAAAACAACATTTGCAAAATATTTTAAATTCTGTGATGATACTGTGTTGGTTTTTACTGGAGTGAGCAAAGACAAGATTGAAGAAATGGTAAACAATGATTTAAAAAAGTATTTTGATTGGCTGCGCTTTGATCAATTAAGTATTAATATTGAAAAAACTGTATACATGGTTTTGAGACAAACTGGCAAAAAAGACATAAATCCCATAATCAAATTGAACAACACTGTGCTAAAAAAAGTCCAGCAATATAAATATCTAGGTTTAATAATAACTGAAAATGTTACCTGGTCTTCGCATATCAATTATATAATTGGAAAAGTGGCGCCAATGTTAGGTGCAATAAAAAGGTGCAACTATTTGTTAAATAAAAACTCTAAATATATGTTGTATAATAATTATATTGAACCTCACATTAGATACTTATTGCCCTGTTATGGTAATGCGAATATAAGTGATCTGAATAAAATTCAAAGACTGCAAAATAAATCAATTAAAACAATCTTCTGTCTCAACTATAACACTCCTAGTGGAACGCTTTATAAAGACTATCCATTCATGAAGATTGACTCTCTGAAAATGCTTGAACAGGCTAAACTTATCTACAAAATAAAAAATAATTAAATAAAGACTAACGTTACACTTAAACAAAATAAAGACTTTCACAATTATAAGCTAAGAACAAATGAACTAAGAAACAACTTTTCTAGAACAAAAAAATCACAAGACTCTCCTATTTATCGAAGTGTACAAACATATAATAAAATACCAGAAACTGTATTTGTTGGAAAAGAAACTGCAGTGTACCATAATCTCAAAAACTTTCTGAGAAGCAGAGACTGAAAATATGAGGATGACTTATAACTGTTATTATTTGAATTATTTATTTTCTGTTATCTGTGGAATATTTATCTATAAGGCCTCGGTGCCAGTTACTGTAACTGATTTGAGGTCTGAAATAAATATCTTTGAAAAAAAAAAAAAAATTGGTCAAATACTTTCAACATTGAAGAATTCCGTTTTTTGACGATACCCATGAAAGATTGAATATTAATTAATATAAAATATTAATATAAATTAATATTTTGAGCAGTAAGATGTAGATGCGGCAGAGGGGTGGAATCGGAATCTCGAGCAAATTGTAATACTTATTATATTATTTAGGAGTGGAAAAAGTATCACATAACTGACCTTGTATATTGGTCATAATTTATTAATTTCATTTCATATGGAACTCTGGTGGGTGCAACTTATACTGATCTGTATCTGTTTTTCAATGAATGAATATGTTTATCTACCTTCTATGCAGTAATTTTAAATATAAATATAACCAATATACAGGGAAGTCAATAATGCTGCAGTAATAGGCTGTCAAAAATTGCAAAATCTCATTATGTCAAAAACAATTGAAGATAGGTATAGAATACTAATAAAATATTCGACCTAAAATTCAAATAGGTATGCATCAATATACAGGAGGATAAATTTGAAATAGAAAATCCCAAAAACTTCAAATTCAAACCGAATAACTTTTGTATTTTTTCCCTTTCCTCAATAGTAGGAGGCATGGACCACTTCATCCTTACAACATACACCTATTTGTTGTAAACTGTAAAACTGCAATACTGAATTTGAAAGTGTATTTCCGATTCTGACAGAACAAAAATCAAAAACCTACCATATTATGAAAAGTAAGTAATTGAAATAAATTCCCATAACATTTTTCATAAGATTTGTTTTAATAGTGAGTGAATTCAAGTTAATTTTTCTTATTTCAAGACCAAGACTAATCTCTTAGCTCGTGAAGCCCTAATCGCCACTATGAACTTCTGCACAAAAAAATTATTGAAAAGTTTGATGGGTTTGTTGAAACAATTGTTTGTAAATACAAAGATACAAAACACATAACTTAATTAAATTTCAATGAACACTACTACTACTATTACTGTAACTTAGGAGTGGATATATGGAAAGCGGGAAACACTTTGGATTTTGATTTGGCTTTCACTATTATTAAATTATCCTATTGTGATGCGACATTATTCACATGTGAAGAAAGAGTTCAAGAGAAAAATTGCTCACTACTTCAACTTGAAATCTCATTCGATTATTTATATTCATATTTTTAATTCTTCAAAATATTATAAAACAACATTTGGTCAATGGTATTTTGAATTGTAATTCGAATCAATTTAATAAACAGCATTTTCTCTTTCTCTCTCTCTCTCTTGGAAGCTATGGCCCTCCAAAGAGGCTACTTGCAGTTTGTTAAACGGAAATGGAGAAATTGCCTCTATGTAGTTCATTGAGTATAAATCATTGTGATGAATGCCTCTTTTGGAAAAGGAAGTTGAACCGGGATGATTCAGTCAAAGTAGGTTGTGTTGAAATCAATACTTGGTAGATTTACTCATGAATTAGTCGTGACAGTGTCACATTTTTTCAGTAGTTAACAAAAATTCAAATCTTATTACAAATTTCCATAAAGGTTGCAATAGGAGGCAGACTAGATTCTGAAATGTCAAGGTATATGAATTTTTTAGGATATTTTTTCAAGTCAATCTCAGTCAATTCTGCTTTTTTATAATACTTATTGCAGTTACATCTTGGCCAAATATTCTTTATTTTGAATTTTTAGGGGAAAAACCCAGAAAAATGGATTTCATGTTATGTATGGAATACCTGACAATAATCTTCAATTACTTTATGTTTTTACTGAACAGTTATACAGTTTTTTTATGCGCAGAATATGAGATTGTTAATAAACGCAAAAACACACCCAGTAATATTATTTGATGCACACTGAATATATGACATGCACAAGCTGTTCAACTCACTCTGGTGTAATAGAAGAACCTTCTTCTTCATGTAACTCTGGTAGACGATCTAGGCCCAAACATTCCCTCCTGAGACGATCTATTTCATTTTTGAGAGGAAGATATTCCTCATGCAAGCGTATTGCAGATCCCATAGATCTTGTTCGACTTTCATCAGCCTGTTTGATAACACCCTCCATCTACAAAATACAATGAGTACATACTTCCAAAAAAAATAAAATGAATCATTACAGCATTTATATCTGCGTGAATCTGACGAAGCTCTTCGACATGGGACATTTTTTCTTGCAGTAACAGATCCATTTCCTGTTTGTATTCTGATAAACATTTTTCCTCTTGATCTTGGGCTTCTATTTCGAATACCAGTCGGGCTTTGAGTTTCTCAAGTTGAATTGTTTTTGATCTGAAAGTATTGATTTTCTCGAAATTATGGAATATTCCAGGCAAAAATTACTCACCTAATCTCTTTGAGAGCGTCCAGTTTTGCGAATACTGCCTGTTCATCCAATGAAGACATGCTTTGCAAATTTTTGCCTGAAAATATTAGGTTTGTTCTAGCACCAATTTCCAAACGGTCAGAAGCAGTCAGAGGCATGCGCAAAATGAATTTCGCTCTCCAATATTCATCTTGCGCATGCCTCTGACTGCTTCAGACCAATTTCCAAACTGTCAAATGTGTTGCTAGAACAAACCTAATAACTATTTATTTAAATAAATACTACTTCTCCCTACCAAATGACAGAAAAGATGACAACTTGACAACATCATTCAGATGCCCAGATTCTATTTCACGAATTCGATTATCGAATTGCTTAGAATATGCGTATATTTTCGGTACAGCGAATGCTACAATCACAGTCTGAGCTACTCGACAATCGAATTCGTGAAATAGAATCTGGGGGCAGGATTCAGCGATTCAGGAAAATCAAGACCCAGGCACAGAACACAGAACTGTCAAACACAGAGTTTATAGTTTATAGATTGGCACCTTGGTCCTTGGTGGCCAATCTCGCCTTGGAAGAAGCAGAGGTCGTACTGACCAAATATATTAGAGAGAAAGAGAGAGAGAGAGAGAGAGAGAAAAGTACAAAAACAAATCTAAAATTATATGTCCTAGAACGGTGCCATAAAACCAATTAACAACAAAGATCTGTAATAATATTCTATTGATTTTCTTCTGGGGTGAACTCTCTCATCAAGATAAAATTCGGATATCACTTTGTATCTCATGAACGAAGGCCATCTGAAATAGAAAAAGACATTCGAAAACTCAATTCCAACACAGCATTATTTTTTAATGAACAATTTAGCAGTCCTGCCATTAGGCATTCCATATAATTGTCAAATGAATCATTGCCACCCAGAATCTTCAATTTGGTTTTTAGAAGACTTCTACTGCTCAATCAGTGTATTTCTATCTTTCATATAAGCATTTGAATAATAAAATTGAAGATACACGAATTTTATACTGGTTTGAAAACTAATCGGTTTGTTTATTGTTTGCCTTCCAGACAAAAATTTTGTATTTACTACAGGAAAATGCCTTAATACCTTAACGAAATAAGCATATTTCAAGTTAGTTGGCAACCGAAGCATTCTACATGTCTCATCTTACAGAAATAACCTAGAAATTAATTTCTGATTTTCTGTTATTATTCCTTGTTAACTATAATAGTTTTTCACAAAATATTGACCCTACTCAATGAAAAGACTATGCAAAAATGATATTTGAATAAAAATTTCGTGATTGTCAGAAAGAAGATTTCAATTTTTAATAATTGTTTACCGATTAAGCGATGCATGAGTGAACGTCAGAATATCTGTTAATCCCATTCCCCATTCTCTCTTCTTCTCGTTGCTAACTTCAGTCCAGTCCAGCTAATTTGTAATTTGCTACCCATTTTTTGTCAGAGGAAGTGGTGAATTCATATAAAAACTTCTAGAAGTTCTGAGCTCTTTCTAATAATAATCAACCGTACAGGCATAATTGCTATTATCGATTTGTTTTATTAGATTTCGGAGGTTCTGACGGTATCGAATTCTTTTCTTTCGCAATAGTGCGTCATATTTTGCTTTCTCAACAAAAAATTTGAATCGTTCTCAAAGATGAAATACGCTTTGGCAATCTCATTTTTTATTCTGATTAGTGTGTTTCCATCTAAACAAGGTAGGTTTATCGTTCACTTTTTTTAAACATTGCTAGATGCCTCTACCTCTAGATTATATGTTTTTTTCTAGATGGTACAAAGTCCCCCCAAGTGAAGGATACCATCGTTATCAACGGTAAAAACAACACAGTTCCTTCATCTACCGATATTGATGGTAATGTTATTCCACCCGGTGAGTTTATTTCCTTCAATGTGAACATATCTCAAGCTTATATGCTATATTTATATGTTCGAAAGTTGTGGCTCTTTGAAGCTTTGAAATGAATTTTTTTCCTCTTACACTATAAAAACTTTGAAATGCAGATGTTTCCTGTCACCAGACCACCATCAGGTACATCTTTTTCCCTAGCTCAATAATTTTTCCACAATTATACCATAATGAGCAGAATGTATGCACAGCCAGTTCGTAATTCGCCTCAATTGGTGAGATCTCAACGGGATTGATCCTTTGCGATACAAAGCAGTAGACTTCACTAGATTTCATTTACAAAAATATTCTTCTGAATTATATGGTTACTTTTTGATTTACTGCAAATTCAAAGTATCTTTCTAACAATATGTATATTTGAGAAAACCACTTTAATTTATGTATTCTACTACAATACACTATATTCTGAGTAGGCATTACTTAAGAAATTTTCTTTCGCTTTCAAATCACCATTGACTGAAGGGCATTCATAACCAATTTGTTTATTAATTGGCGTTTAATACAAACGAGGTATAGGAATGATGGGTAAAAAAAACTCCTCATTGAACTATATCTAGCATTCTACTAGCTGGAAAGATAAATGAAATGAAAATTTTATTACACTGGTGCAATAAGTATTCTATCGTATTCATCTATTGCTGTCCATGTGGTAAAGTACTTTTCAAACCATTCCCGCACAAGTGCAGTTAACTAATTTTCCTCACTAATGCAGAATCTCTTATGACCTAGAAATCTTTTTTGTGAAATTGTGGGAATCCCCTACTAGCCACCGATTCTAATATTCTGTGAGGGAATCCCAGACCTGTAGATTATAGATTATTCATTATTCAATACTCTGCAAATGGAATATTGAACTGGTGATCATGTTACACTTTCGCTTTATATGAGGAACATAGCTTGAAGAAATGTTGAAATATAATAATGATATCTATCTCTACACCAATATAATATGCCTCTTGAGAAAAGTGTGGCCCTGGGGGAATAGGCAAGTTTGAAAGTCTTAACGGTATTGTTGTCTTAAACTACGGGCTTTTTGAAATAGGCGGGTCCAGGGAGAAATTCCCTCTTGGACAGACCTGATAATACACCTATTAGGTGCGGAAAGTTGTAGTTTTCTGCATGTGACGGCAGAAAAGTATGGAAAAGACATTGCTTCACAACATTTTCATGAATCCAGTGGTTGTTAGGCGACAAGGAATAATTTTGAGGAAAAATTCATTACTGTATAATATTTCTTTACACTGGAACTGGCGTTTATGATTTCTCGACAGCAATGATTTATGTGTTAGTAAATAATTCATCCAAGTTTGTCACTAAACTGAATGAGATACCAATTTGTAACTTTTGAACCATTTGTAGAAAAATAGTATACCTTGTAGGGAAGGCCACATTCTCAGATTTCTTATTCACAGTCATCCGGGTATGTAAGGCTTTTTCTATTGTGTAAACAATATATTATTTCTGCCAAGGCAAGGGGGTCATATATTACGACACAAATCGTTATTTTTTCCTTAATAACACATACTTACCTACTATTTTGAATATTTCTTTGTGAATGTGATTTGCAGTGAAAACTCAGAAGGATAATCCACAAGTTCAAAATCATGATATTTATATAGATATCAATATATCGGATATACTAAATCTATATCTAAGTGTTGATATTTTTGGTGGATTTCTCACATTGTTTTTCATCATCTCTCATGAATAATAAATAATTGTTTGTTATATGAAATAATTTTTAAAACTACAAAACTTGCTTACTTTTAGTAAAAAGCCCATATGTCACGATTTTCCTTGTTTTGACATGAATAATTAAATTAAACTTGGGGGAACTACCGATTCAGATTCGGGGATTCACACAAACACGGCGACTCGAAAGCTAAAGGTCGGATATTCCCCATTCTGTTTATGCTTTCGTCACAGAATAATTGAACTACTATCCACAAGCGAATCAGTAATCTAAGACAATTGTCCCAAAAATATTTGACCTTGATCAAACTTGGGCACTTCCATCGTCACTGAGAAATCTGACAATAATAATTATAACCACTGACAATGATCACTTACCCCGCGGTGCGGGGAGTGGTCATTGGTTAATTTTACTAGCGCGTTCGCCCACTGGGTCGGAGCAGTGGGGAGTACGGACCCGACTAGATTTGTTTTGACGAAAATAATAATTTATTCACCTCTTGTTTTACATTATTGTACATAAATATGATGATGCAGAAAAAGGGAGGGAGGAGAATAAATAGGCAACCCTACAGAAGATCAAGTCTGTGCGTAGGGTATAAGATGGAAGGTACAATCAATCTAAAGCTAATAATAATAACATATCACATATAAGGAGCATAAAAAATATATATATATATATATATATAAATAAATAATACGTCTACAATTGATAAAATATCTTGTATATGATATAAGATCACCTACATATATAAGAAATATAAATATGCACAACAGTGTTATGTAAATATATAACAAAATAGTCAAAAGAAAATGTATAGATGAATGAATGGACGCATGAGGCGTCTCTATAAAGTATTTTCTGCAATTCTGTGGATTTCAATTCTTGGGGTGTTTTTCAAATAGTTACTTCACTGAGAAAATTCAAGTGACATGCATCAAATTGATTATCTGTCTTCATCTGACTCTCTGAAGCAAAAGCAATAGAATATTTTAGTGGGCTCTCATTGGGGCACTTTGGGAAGGCGTGGCTTTTACCGAATATGATACTGGATTCGCTTCTGTATGGTAGTTTAATTATTCTTTGCTTTCGTCAACTCCATTGACAGGTTCTAGGTTGATTATGATATTTTATCATTCTTCATAACGTCACAAATTTTTGGAATATAATTATCATGATGTATATCTTTCGAACCCTGCCACAAAAACTAAAGCCTGTGACGGGATGATGCAAAGGTACGGATCATTGGTGATAAGAGATAGGTAATAAGAAAAAATCTTATGCATTCAGACATTAGCATTGACTGAAGTAAAGCACAAGGAACATTCATCCCTTGTTCTCTCTGTATCATTAAGTGGCTCATTTTCAACTTCACCGCACTCAAGCCTCAGTAGGCCCATTGTACTTCCTCCTTTCTATCTGTTCGGGTGTAACTAAGGACACTATCGAGTAATCAAAAAATTCTTTTTTCATTATTTTTTTCCTTGCGTTTCATTGAGAAAAACAGCCTCGAGCATTAAGAGGTTTGTCAGCAACCATCCGCAGCAGGTCAGTCGACAGCCCTCCGTTTAGACAACGGACGATTTGCTTTTGCTTCGAAGCAACCTCATTGAGGCCACGTCAGAAACCGTTGATAGGACGTAGCCGTCACCGAAAATATTAAGATTAAAATCCGGGGCTTATGTGCTGAACAGCCACTACACTGCGACCTTCGCAGGTCTATAATTGTGCGTGCCCTCATGTATGCTAGAGTTCCTTGTCTAGATCCGTCCTTGTAACTAGACTCCATAGGCTAGACTTCAAGCTCTCCATATATTGAGAGGGTTGTGGTTTTTCCTACCCTAACGTTGCAAACCTTAGCCTTGACAGACCTCCGCAGTAGCACAGTATGTGTGCTGAGGTTTCCTCATCCTACCATCTTTCGAACAATCTGTTCAGGCCAGTCTCAAATTACCTACACAGTAGGTTTCGGCTGGCACCCGTCAGAAAACAACTACTCCCCTGGTTAATACCACGAAGGGCATTGAATTATATCCGACCAGGTGCCAGTGCAGGTTTCTTCACAGAAGTAAATCCTGCATTTGCTTTCGTCGATACAACTACTGTGTAGGTAATTTGAGTCTGGCCTGAACAGATTGTTCGAAAGATGATTTGATTTAACGCCAGTCTTCAAGTATGCCCACTGACTATGTCAAGTGTTTTTCCTCATCCTCTTGGCAGAACCTGCATAAGGTTGTGTCTGCCAGTCCGATGTTGTTCATATGTTTGTTGAGTCTACAGCGTCCTGTCAGAAGCCCAACCAGAATTCGAGTTGAATGCCTATTTTGACTTACTAGGTACTCCGTGAATTTTGGCGATGGCTCTTTAAAGAACTCTGGCCTGTCTCATACCCGGCGTCTTAGTCCACCATAAGACGCCTCAAAAATATTACTATTCTCCATGTGGATAAAATAAAGTGGAAGTTTCTTTTTTAGAATCGTTCTCACATCTTAACAAAGCGAATGAGTTCGTTACAAAAAAAAATAGTACCAGCATTGGCTTCAACTTTTTTCACTTATCTATTTTATATTAAAACCTTTATAATAAACAATTAAATACACACTGGGCATTATTTTTCGCACATTTATAGTGTAATGATCTTTTCCAATCTCAAAAACATTTTTTTTAAATATCATTACTTCTATTGTTCTTATTTTTGAATATATGAATAATAAGTTTTTTTAATTCTTCCAAATTCCCAGGCATATTGCGTTCAGGTAATTGTGAAATTATTAGCAATCTTGGACTATTACCGAAAATTTTGTTTTTCTTTGGATGTAAAAAATATGTGAAGTATTAAATTTCAATCAATATCATCACCATGGTTCTTTTCTTGTGTCTTTGCTACTTTTTCTGCCTATGTAGTGGAAGTAACCATTTTCTTCGATGTTTCACTGAAGATTTGCAATTTTCACTGAAGAGAAACATGTTTATTTCCAAGACATGACATGAAATATCATACCATTGTTTATTCCATGAGGAAGTTTTTCGATGTATATTTTGTTTACGTTTCAACGGATAATTGTTTCTCATTCATTTATCAGAGTGACTAAATTTATCAGAGTGACTAATAAAGAGAAACAGTCTACAACTCGTCTTTGGACAACACCGTTGATTTTCTGTTTAAAAGAACACTCAGTCAGTAAATATTTACCACACAGCAGAAGTATACAGGGTGGCCCATAGAAAACATACCGGAAGGTATAAATACCAGGAAAAACATTTTGGCGAAGGAAACCCGTAACACGTGTAAACTTTGTTTGTGAGGGGGCAACTTTCGACGTAAAAATTCTAGCCTTAACTTCACCCTCCTAACCGTGGGTGGCATCTCCTATTTTTTCTCAAATGGGATTAATGGTCAAGTAAAGCAAAAATTGAATCTATTTCTCCGAAAAAATTACAGTAACTGCTGAAAACGTAGTCCACCAACATCCACACAGTCATATAGGTTAGATTCAAACTCGTGAAATACAAAAGCCGGACATTTGACACTAGAACCCGGACATTAGACACTAGAACCCGGACATTAGTTCCTAAGAAACCAAATATAAGGTAAAATAAGGAACACGACAAATTTTTTTTTTTTTATGATATAATTAATGATTCAAACGAAAACAAAATATTGTTACGATAATTCCTTGCAAAATCCAACTTTTGACACTACTGTTACGATATATCCTTGGGGTTCTTTGATTAAAACACCAAACAACACTAAACTTCTTTTATTATAACTCTCTATCACAATACAATACAACACAATCACTTAAATCGCTCCGATAACTTTCCAATGCTCGGTACTTAAACTGTCTGTACCAAAAATTCTACACTTTGACTACTTGCACTTAGCAATAACAAAACTCTCCCCACTTAGCTCCACTAAACTCGCTCCACTTAGGTCTGAATAACTCTGCTCCGAATAAAACTTCCGAATAACTAACTCTAACTCTGAATAAAAACGTTGCCACTTGACTAACTCTGCCCGCAACGAAGTCTTACCCATATATATACCTGCGTACGCCTATGAGAATCTTCGCGAATTCTCCACACGCGATTTACCGGTTCATGGAAAATGACGTTCGCTACTACGCGATCCCTCATCTGCGTTTACGATCTCGTCAGGGCCGGCGCTAAGATAGCGCTAGGAGATTCGTAACAATATAATATTTTTCTGAAATTTCGTTTAATCAAAATTGCTGAATGTACTCGTGAATATCATCTCCGCAATTTTCTCTGTAGTTTATTTCTCTCCTTCGTCCACTGAGAATTTATCAAAGAGAAAATTCTCTCAACCTTGGCGTTATGACCTGTTATTGCAAAATAGTATTCAGCTTACTTCAGGAGTTCAGAATGGAATTCTTCATTTCCGAATGATCGAAATGAGCTGTTCACTTTTTATATGCTACCAGGTTTTAGAAGTCACAGTTTTTTTATTTTCTAAAAAACTGGTGAAATTTGTAAATTGATCAACAAGTTTGTTGTTGTTTGTTGGCGCGGAGCGGGACGTATCACTACGTCGAATTCCCATTACGTCGGATTCCCAATACGCCGAAAAGCATCTCCACCACTTACGTCACCAAATCGCGATTGTTATCGAAGTTTGATTCCATTCGGCGTAATGGGAATTCGACGTATTCACCTTCCTTATATCGAAAAAAAATCCGAATGATGACCGAACGACGAATCGTAATTCCGCGTAATAATTTAATTCCTTGAAATATAGTGTGGAACCAACTGCTTCTCGAGGATTTAGAACTAAAACAGAAATGTATGAATTGGCCCCAAGTTGAGTGATGGTCAACCGTCAAAGCATTAATAAATAGAAAGATAATAACTTTCGTATCGAATCAATAAAAAAAATAGACAACATGACGTCTGTCATATATCCCAAAAGGTAACGTCTAGGTACGCATCGTACGTATCGTACGGATCGTATGAAACGGTTTTGATTTTTTTTTTCTTTCCCCCCCTGCCCGGCGCGGACGGATCCCCCGTTTCGGTCCGTCGGTTGCCGTGATTGATCGAGGGGCTTTTTCCGTTGGTGCGGTTGGGTCTTGGGGTTTCCGTGGGTGGCCGCCCGTTGCACGGTTTCCCTCTTGCCCCCTCTTTTTTTTTTTCTTTCACCTCCCCCCCCTTTCTTCTTTCTTGTTTCCCCTTTTTGGGCTTCGCTTTCCTTTTGGGGTGGGTTTTTATTTACCCCCTTTTTTTTTGAAAAGGGGGGTTGGGGGGGAAGGGAAATTTTTTTTTTTTTTTTTTTTTGAATGTTTTTTTTTCCCCCCCCCCCCTTCCCCTCTCTTTCTTTTTCCTTTTTTTTTCCTTTTTTTTTTTTTTTTTCCCTTTTTTTCCCCCCCCCCCCCCCTTTTTTTCTTTCCTTTTCTTTCCTCTCCCTTTTCTTCTCTTTCCGTTTGTTTTTTTCTTCCCGCCCCCTGTTCCCTTCGGCTCCGTCGCTCGGCGTGCCCCCCCCCCCCTAAAGCGCCATCTGCTCCGAGCTTTCCAGAATACATGCCATTGGAGTCGATAAATAATTGAAAATAAAACCGTTAAACACGTCCCGAAATTTTTATATGTAATTTCCAAGATGAATAAAAACCCTGGTGCGTTGACCGATATGCTTTTGTTTAGCCAATTTCTCTCTACCTGAGAAATCGAAAAGTGAACTTACATTTTTTGACGGTAGGTGGTGTTGAGGTGGTGATACACATGAGGTTTTCTCAGGGTACATTTTCATTGAGGCGGCAGCTTACGAGTGATTTTCGATACCGGCGGTCTTATTGGAAAAACTCTTGCGGGATCTTTCGTTCACCAGTAAAATTATCAGTATACAAACTACGAAGGTCAAGTTCGTCTAATGAAAAGCTATTAATTTTTTTGAAATGTTTGACAGTTCGATTTGAATTTGAATGCATTTGAATGTTCCTTCAATATTCAAAATCTTGTACCTAGTTCTTGTTTCCTTTCACGTTTTTCTTGTTTATATTCTTTTTTTTTTTGAACAAAATACTAATATCGAACGTTATTAGCTTCATTGAAAACTTCTGATTACGAACATTCGGATTTCTCGTCACATCCTAGAAATATACTTGCTATGATTTTCTTAGAATAGGTATATCTTGACTGGCCTGAACAAATTGTTCATTTAGAACATTTAAGGCCAGAACAACTCATATCAGTTTGAAATGAAATACCTTTACCTACCATTTGAGGAGTGTACGATTCATTTCAGTAAACCCATTTACAAAGCCCAAAATAAAACGCTCGTGTAACGTGTAGGTATTACTTATCCCTCATATCATCGGCTCGTAATCACATTAAAATTTCTTTTTTTTTAACACTATGAAGAAAACAGTACTTACCTATCTTCAGTTCCTCAGAAAGTAGAAAGATGAGATATCAATACTTTCCAGTTTCACTCACAACTATTGTTTCGGAAGATTTAAAATCACATCACAATCACTGAGTTTTTGATTTATTTTTCATCAAATTGAAAGCAAAAGGAATACCTAATAATCAGATAAAATGTGGTGACTACATAATTTCTAGCATTTCGCGGAAAAGCAAGAAATTGCATGCAAAACATGAGACCATGAAATAAACATAACCTGTAAATCTATAAACAATGAATGGCCGTCTAGCAGACGGATATCATGGCATCTCCGATTAAATTGAAATCACGTAAGGTGCGCCTCTGCTGGCAAACTTTCGAAGGAAACTCTTCAGTTAAAATTGATCAAAATCAAGATAGCGAAAAGTCAAGAAAATTTGCTCACAATCTATTAGGTATAAGTCAACTCACACCAGGGTTTTTATTCATCTTGGTAATTTCAATGATATTTGAGGAGGTGCCTGCCGCTGTGAGAGCTAAATTTTCGTCGGAGTTACGACTTACGAATTTCCGAACTGCCCATTCGTTACCCAGTTCGGACTGTATTGACGAATGTCGTGTATCGTGATTGGTTGTTCAAAAGTATGACCTAGCCAGACGTCAGAGCGACTGCGTCAAATCGACTAATTAGGAAAGCTTGTCTTAATAGGATTAGACAGTTCTTAAGGTTGCTGCATGAATCCATTATTAAACTCCGAGTTAAACTCTCAAGCTTCGCTCTTACGTTCAAACATTCCTGCGTGAATAAAATACTGTCTGAAACACTTGAACAATGAATAACTATTATTATTATTTGTATTAAATACTATGAGAATCTACTGTGTTATTATAAACGAAAACTAGTTGTACCAACTCGAAGAAAAAAATATTACTATTATTATTATTATCAATAAATAGGCCAGATAAGTTCGGAAACGTTTTCCAAAAATTCTAAATGTATTTTTTTTTTCGATTTCAGAACCTTCTCCATCACCAAATACCACAATTTCTCCGATTACCACAATTTCTCCAAATACCACTATTACTCCAAAGACGACTACTATTACTCCGATACCCACAACTACAAATTCTTCTACTACAACAAATTCCTCCACACCAATCACAACCACCCCTTCCACGCCCCCTACAACACCAAATGTAACTATTCCTACCACCAAAGCTACAACAACCACTAAACCCAACTCGACTACAACCATGATACCGACTGTGCCAAGTACCACTGCAGCGCCACCTAGTCCCATCACAGTGAAACCCGAGCCAGAAAGGCGGTGAGTATTTTATAACGAATATTTTTTCTAGGGCCGATTTTTCAACAACCAGCTCAGCCTCTTCTAGGAGCTAAAGTGAAAGTAAAGTACTCGGCTGAGTTTTACCTGAAGGAGAGTTTAAACAGCAAATAAAATGAGAAACTAATTAAAATACATTAAGAACAAGGGCGGAAAACGTGTGTCTATACAGAAGACTAAAATGAAAAAAGAAATAAGAATGATCAAGTTGCAGCTTTTTCGATAATGACTTTTGTGTTCTGTGAATTTCACATTTTCGTTTTGACAGTGGTTACAGTAACTAACCTCCTAGTTGTTGATATTTTGAAGTTTGATTCAATTACATATGCAAAGATTATCAGTAAATGATATTTTTAGGTTGTTATTATAAGGTTAGAAGTTAGAATAATTTGAAACATGGAACGTTCAGAACAGAAAATATTTCGGTCATGCGCATTATAAGTTTCCAAACAAAATAGTGAAAGATTGCATCTTTTGTTATTATTTTTATTTGAACGCTTTCATAAAGATCTATATGTTTAACTTTCTTGTTTTTTTTATTTCGTTCCTTATTTTTGTTTGGTGTTTAAACTCTCCTTGAGATGCCTAAAAACCTTGGTGTTGGAATAAATTTTACGCATCACTATTCCTTCTCAATTTCATTGCTGTTTCGATGATGCAATTTTTCGCTGGAACTGAAGAAAGCCGCCCTAGGTTTATACAGCAAATAAGATAAGATAAGAAAGTTGAACATACGTAATCCAATGGAAACGTTTATACACCTACTGAAATAAAATAGGAAATAAGAGATAAAAAAGAGTTGACCAACTTTCGACTCTTATTTTAGTTCGAAAATGGGAGTGCGCTTGTGCAGAAATATGGTTGAACGTAATTGTCAAAAAAGGCGTGATTTCATTGATTCTTATTCCTTATTTTATCTGTATAAACAGGTCTAATTTTGTCTAATTCCTAACCAGATTTCTTGTTTTATCTCATTTGCTGCATAAACCCAGGGTTACATGTATTCATGCAAGTTTTTCAAGTTGCATGAATCTTTTTTGGTGCAACAATTTGCAGCGGGAAATTGCAGCAACAACTTGCATCTCGAAACAGGGTGTAATACTCGAATTCCACGATGCCAAAGAATATTTACGTATAACGAACAAGAAGCGAATCTCACAAATTCGACAAATACACCCTGATTGCGCATGTCTACCAGCAATGTCGGCATTCGGCAGTCGGTCAGTGATACAATCAAACAAGTACTGGTGTTTCTTGTCAAGTAATTTACTGGATTACTGTTTTTTGCTGGTAGTCATGCATAGTCGCAAGAAAAATAGTTTGGAGGTCATGAAATTTTGTAGTGGTGGGGACCACATGATTGGCGGCTTTGTAGCGTCAAGTGCCGCTTCTTGTTCGTTATACGTAAATATTCTTTGACGATGCAGTTTGTCGATTCTAACCAAGAAAATTGCATGTATTCAAGCAAGATCTTTGTTGGTGCGATGGGTTGCAGCAACTTAGTTATTTATGTGGTAAATTTGTTGCCACCAAATATTAATATGTGCTAGCACTATTGTGAAGAATGGTAATTTTGAATATTTCGATTAATTTTTGAAACTGACGAAATCAAAAGAAGTAATTAGCAATATTTATCGAAATTACAAGAATTAAAAATGAATTAAATAATATATTGGTTGTGAAAATGTAGGCGTTCATCTTGGAAAACATTCAGTACTATTTTTTAATATTGGCAACGGAGAACTGACATATTTATGAAGTCAGGAAATCGGAAGTGTATACTCAACCGAACAATCGAAAAACTATATGTACTTTTTGTTTTGAGTAGTCAACAAAATAAGCAAAATCTAAGATGCTTAGAAACCCTGGTGTGTTTACTTATACCTGTGAAAGTTTTTTATTCCTTGGACGAATATTTTATTGTTTATTGAGTAACTGATCCCAAGAAGCTAATGCTTATACAGGGATATACATATAGAAAAACGTTAACAAGATACAAACACAGAATAAACAGTTAGATCATAACATAAAAATAACGAAAAAGGAATTTTTATATACTTGGAAATTCTATTTTATTGTCTAAAGAAATATTTTTTTAATTTTGATTTGAATTTATATTTTTTATTTCTTTCAAGTTTTTTGGCAAGATATTGTAAGTAAGAACTCCTGAGTAGAGCAGAGATTTTCTACCAAAATTGCTTCTGATTTTAATCAAATCGAAATCATTTAACTGTCTTGTATTATAGTTATGAATACTCGAATTTGGGACAAATTTTAGGGTCGAATGTTTATTGTTGTATGATGTCAAATGAATAAATAAACAGGTCTTTAATTTATACAGCTTTTCTAAATTCAGTAAATTTTTTGGTGTATACAAATTCACAGTAGGTTCACGATAATGCAATTTGTAAATACACTCAATTGCTTTATTCTGTAGTGTTTTTAAAGGTTGCAATAAAGAACTAGATGCTGTTCCCCAAAAAAAAGTGGCGGAATCTGGATTGTTTGATTTTTGGTTGATAATTGAGCTTCTGGAGGTTTCCGTACAATACGTACAGATGTCGCCCACACGCTCTTGACAATCTTGTCTGAAGCTAAGTTTGCACTACGTGAAAATGTTGTCGGGTTTTTTCATTCTAATTCGATTGGCTTGTGAGAAAAGATCGCAACATAAAGGATGATGGGTGGCCAATCAAAAACCAGTAGAAAATCGGTAAAAACGTTCCAATGTTCAAAAGCAACACAATCAATAAATGAACATGATAAAAACATCGTTACACATTGAAGACAAAATGCCGAAGTGACATGACAATTGATTCGATACTTGACATCAAATTTGAAAAATGGGAACATAACGCCCCCTACCGAAAAAATAGGGGAAACCTCCAAAAGCGTCGATTGTTTTTTTCGCCACAAAAAATCTAAACCAAATCTGATGAGTAGAATCACCAGGGTTTCTAGGCATCTCAGCAAAATCTAATGTCAAAATAATTATGACCAACGAAATCGAATGAAAGAAACACAAGTTTGGGGAATTTGGCCGACGTTCTGAACAAATAATAATGGCTGCCTAACTTTTGTACGATATTCCCACGTTTTATATTATAGGTAATTAGTCTAAGTCTAGGTAAAGCTGCAGATACTACTTTTAATGTATGTGCACTACCGAAGGAAAGTGCATGGGATCAAAACTAATGAATATACATATCATTCACGCAATGATTGAAAGACAATGGAAATAGTCTTATTAAAATATGTTCGTTTTTGAGGACTTGACATGCATTTCAATTCGAGGTAGTTTTTGTTATCATCGAAGATGGAAAGAAGGGCATATTTTACCATTGAAACACATGTTATTTGCCACATTTACACATTTGATTGATTTTTTCTGCAAGTATTTATATTTTATATGAAAAAAAATCGATCTGAAATTTCTTGTCCTTTCACACTTGATTCCACGCTGCAATTTTTCGCCTAAACACAAGGCAACGATGTATTCATGCGATTTTTTCGAGTTGCATGTAATAAAGCATGTTCTATTTTGCTACGGTAAGTTGAACCGACTAGGTTATTTTTGTGGCGAATTCGTTGCCGCATACATTAAAAGTATGTGGTAGCACCATTGTGAAAAGTTTTAATTTTGTATATTTTTATTGATTTTATTAAACTAAAGATATTCAAAAAAGTAGTTACAATTTATTTCATTAAAAAAAATGGAAATGAATGGATTCAAATGTTTCTTGAGTTATTGTTTATTATTTTTGTAGCATTCAGTGCTATTTACCAATGTAAGCGATGAAAGAAATTTCTCCATATGCAGCAACTGACCGATTGATGACTTTTCTCGCAGCGCCTTATCCGCCAGAAATTGCAGCAACAAACTGCATCGTGGAATTCAGGTGTTAGCACAGAACACAGAAATAAATTTAGACATGTAACAGCTGCTTTCCCGTGCAAAAATTTGAAACCTTGGGGTCAACAACCACCAAAGGCGCTGATGGCGGTTATTTTGTTTTTGTTTCAACTGATGGTTCCAACAAGGAGTGAAGATATTGAAACGCAGACTTCTATGATAATTTCCATTGACCTTGTCGTCTAACATGTGATGTGTTTTTGAAATTTTGAAGTTGGAAGTGTATAGTCAATCAAACAATTGACAAACTAAGTTTGGGGAATTTGACCGGCATTCTAAACAAATAACAAAGGCTGCCGATCAGTCTGCGTCCAAAAAAGGCATTGTTTATGGAGAAATAGGATGGTAAGTCAATCTCTGTTTAAAAAGGGTTGGAAACGTTTTTGTTTAGCCATTTACACTATAATGTCTATATTTCCGTTTAATCGAGAATGTTCGACAAAATTTTCCTCTCTGAAGGAAAAAAATAGGTACAGAGTTCCGTCTGTCAGTTTGACTGAAATATTGAAAGATGGCGGGGGCATGGCCCAGCTCTTCAGGTTGACTGACAGTCATTCGATATCTGAAGTTAAGCAACGCCGAGCGCGGTTTGTACTTGGATGGGTGACCATGCAGGGAAATACCGTGTCGAAAGCCAGTACAGCTGCAGAAAAAGAGCATATCATAGCTCGCAGGCAATATATCAATGAGCACAAGATATATTGAGGATATTCCGTCCATTGGAGGGGACGTAAAGCTGTTGGTCCCGAGTCCATGGATGTTGGGCTCGTTAAAGATCCCTACCTCTGGTTGGAATACCAGAGGGTTCGGCAAAATTTCCGGTTGGGGGAAGTATGCTCACCGGCGTCGGTGATTGGCCTTAGCTTGGTAGCTAAAAAAGGCCCACGTTAAATGAAGAAATAAAAAAAAAATGAAAAAGTGAAGCTTTAAAATAATGTTCAAAACATGACTAATTCACGGCATTGACAGAAAATTCCGCTTCTGTTTCTGAATTGATTGCCATCAAATGGAATAACTTGAAAGTAATCAAGGAAATGTGCGATTCAAGCTACCATATCCGCAAGAAAAATGTAAAAAAATACATGGCTTGGAAACGAACTCACTAACGCCATCTATCTGTCGTATCCATCCCTTCAAATGATATTTCCGTGTGAATTACTGACTATCCTCTCTATAAACAATGGTAAAAGTATAGCCAACGTAGTGCGGCGGTTTAAACTGCTGAAACTATGGTTCCTTAGTGGGTGTGTTTACAAAATAACCATAGACCTTATAAAATACTTCCTGACATGGGCACAGTGCTAGACATTAAACTCATAGACCTTATACTGTGAAGGATAAACCCTTTGGTTGGCAAATGACGCCATTATTGTGGTCATTGCCATGCGCACCGGAAAATAGAAGTGTTTAGACCTCCGCTAACGTCAGATATCCAAAATAAGTACCTTTCGAAAAAAGATTTTTGATTCCGATATTATATATATTCAATCATAAAATATGAATAATCTGAAACCGAATAGATACAGCGTTTCTTCTTCGAGAAAATCTTCAAATTCTTCTTCTGTATACATTGTTGAACTTGGAGTGAGGCGGAACTGGTATATTAGTCATATTGCTAACAACCACGGCATTGCATCTTTTTTCAGTCTGAAGATCGATGTTCTCACGGTTAGGCCCTGTCCAAGTATTTTATAATATCCATAGAAATGAATCGGCATTTAGAAAGGAGGATACACCTGAGGGAAGGGGAAAAATGATGCAAGAATCAATTAAATTGGTACTTCTTGAGCTAAAAATACTTTTCACATTATGCACCGGGTCTACACCGGGTGTGAATAGAGCATATTTGGTATTTTTATCTTTTTTTTTGCATTCTACTGAAAAGCACAGAACCCATATAGCACAAAGACATCTTGAGGAAATCACAAAGTTATCTTATCCAAGACATTTAAGATGTCTTTAAGATGTACATGTATATCTTTCGCATATCTCGTCTGTTACAAATGTTACAAAATACGACCTTTTATCTTTCCATAACATCTGTAATATATAAATAAATCATCTTTTTGATCGAATTACATAAAAAATTGAATGGATTTTCAAATAAAACACAGTCATTGGGTACTCAAAACGGTTTAATTCGAAACTTGAACCTTATCTCATTATACATAATTCAAATGAAACAAAATAATTCTGCATCGCCAATGTTGTTTTCGAATTTCTGAGCCGTGATGAAACCTCCAGATTCATTTTCACGAATGGAACCGGTGTCTGAACTATTTCCTTCCCAAGTACCGTCATTATGCATTTCACTATTATGATGTTCCGAGAATCGAAACTAGATTCACTGTTGCTTTTACATCAGCTCGGCTGCATGGCTCTTGTGGCCTGCATATAGTTTTTTTCAAACCACTTCTCTTCATTTTCAACTTTATACTTACATAGAATACTATAATGAAATGGATAAACAGCACCTGCGGCAAAACGATGGCTTTATTTGTCTTTTTCCTTTCAAACAAGTATGACATTTTTTTCTTTTTCTCGGTATACATCGTATTCACAAAAACAGTTTCGTATCGAGGGGGGTAGAGAGTTATTCATACCGCTTTAAAACATTCATCAGTTGTCCTGTGTTGAGGATTTGGTCTGATAAAGTATATTTTCAAGATATCTTAAAGATGCATTAAATAAAATATCTCAAGGATGAGATAAATAAGATATCTTTGGCTTATATTTTAAACGCCTTATTACATTACGACATTATTTGGATACAAATAAGATATCTTTAAGATGTCTGTGCTATACGGGAAATATACAACTCAAATAATCTTCCGATTTATTGAGAGAAAACGGTTTTTAACTCTCAGTTTTTTGGTGTCGAGTTTGCTTGCTGGTTATTCGTTAAAGCTGTGGACTTCCAAAAATCTCAATTGGGAGGTCGAATGACACCATTGTTTATAGACATAAAGTTATTCAATCATATGGAAATATTATTTGAAGGGATGGATACTGGTAGATGGCACTAGTGATCTCATATCCAAGTCAAGTCTTTTCTATCGCTTTTCTTACGGACGTCGTAGCCTGAATCACAAATTTTTAGTGATGAGTGGTGTCGTGGTGTCTACCAAAATATTCTAAAGCAAACCGAGTCGAGAGAAAGAGGTTCGAATGGCTTGTTCAGAAAGATATTGAAGGACATTGCATATGTTCTTTGAACTCTGCCACCGAGTAGAAACAGTGCTGTAAGGAAAATATTTTAGCTTTTTTTTAAAAGAAGCCAAATTGAGTGACTTGATATCTGATGATAAAATATTATAGGCATGATAGTCCGGTGAATTTCTTTGAGAGACTGTAAGCCTAAATCGGGGAGTTCTGATGTAACTTGCCTGTCTTGTGCCGTAGGAATGCACTTGGGATTGGGTAACCAAATTCGTTTTTTGTTTATGTATTTCGATAAGAGTCTCATATAAGTGCAAGGAAGGAAGCGACAAAATCCTGTGGCGAACAAATAGAGGACGAAAATGGTCTCTGTTACTGCAATCTGAAAGTATTCTCAGGGCCTTCTTTTGTTGAGGAAATATTTGAAGTGACTTTGAGGAGTTACCCCAGACTATGATTCCGTAACTCAAATGCGCATGAAACAGCGAAAAGTAGATACTTTTCATTGTATCTTGGTTAAAATATCTCTTCAACTGCCGAAGTAAAAATAAAGTACTTGAAAGTTTACGCTTGAGTTGCTCGATATGGCAATCCCAGCTAAGTCTGTTATCGATAGTTATGCCCAATAATTTGACATTGTTATCCTCCAAGTAAGAGTTGTTTGTCGAAAAAGTGATACTCTGGGTTTTACTATCATTTAGTTCTAGCTTGTTAGCTTGAAACCAATAATTAGCTTTTTCCTTTACCGCCAGAGATAACGATTGCAGCTGCCCATAGTCATAGTGAGAGGAGATCAGGGTGGTGTCATCAGCAAACAGCGTACACTTACCGGCAAAAGAAATTGACGCAAATCATTAATATATATTATGAACAGTAGTGGCCCAAGGACAGAGCCCTGTGGGACACCATGTATATTACTCTTTAACTCCGACCTCGCGCCACTAACTTCAACAACCTGATACCGATTCTTCAGATAAGAATCAAATGAGTTCAGGGCAACTCCTCTCAGACCATAATAACTCAGCTTCTGAAAAAGGATGTCATGAGAGACACAGTCGAAAGCCTTCGACAAGTCACACACATAATAGTAGAAGATGACAATCAACTAAGAAACAAGTGGAATTTTTGGCCAATGTTGTAGATCATTTATGTTGTGAAGATTACTTCAATGCATTAACTTTTATTTCCTTCAACTTCTATCGTCAACTCTATATTGAAGCTTCCTTGTCTTCCTTTCTCCTTTTCTGTCAAACTGACGGACATAAGTATGCACCTATTTCTCCCTTCAGAGCAGAAAACTTTGTAGTGAATTGCCTAGTAAACGGAAATATCGACGTTATTCTGTAGATGACGTAACGAAAACGTAACGAAAATCCTCTGTACACAGACATAGACTAACTATATATCTTTAAACAATGACGATACTTCATTTTTAACCTCTTTTGATGCCCCGTTTTTTGAAAATCGATGCAACTGTTTCAAAGTAATTCCATAGTAATTTTTATACACTTTTTCGTTTCAGATTTGATGGTCCGAGCTTCGTAGGAGGAATAGTTCTTGCATTGGGTTTGGTGGCCATCGGTTTTGTTGCCTTCAAATTCTACAAGGCACGCACTGAATTAAATTACCACACTCTCTAACGCCATGACGCTTTCCTGTTGAATATCTAAATTCGTGCAATTTGCATAATCAGTGCTGAAAATAAGTTTCACAACATTATTTTCGTTTGTTTGTCAAATTTTAAACACGTGCATTTGTCATGACAATGTTTTATGGGAGCTAATTAATGTGCGTATCATTATCTCTGGATTCTGTTTCTGATATAATCATATTTATTTGGGGGTGTTGAAATTTTTAATAGTTTGCAATAGGTGAAACGGCAATCAATTCGCGATGCTGAAAGATCTGGTATTTTATTGTATGTAACAAATCACATTTTGCCTTTTTTTGTATTTTGTCAGCAGAATATTTGGTTTGAAGGTAATTCGTTATTTCATTGATGCTGTGTGTGTTTTTGAAGCATATTTTTTGCGCTGAAGTTCAAAACCAAAAAAGAAAATTTTTTAATGATTTTTTTTTGTGTGTGTATACTCTCCTATTTGATTTATGTGATATATTGTTTGAGCATTGTTCCAAAAGCTTGATATGTATGACCTAATGGATGGACACTGGCTGAGTTTATGAATATGTCTTTCAATTAGCTACAGAAAAAGTTAGCAACTTCAGAAAAACCTCCGAGGCTCATTCATTGGGTTTTTAGAGATGAGTTATCTACGTATCGCTATTTCAGAAGCAGTTTCTCAAACCTAATGTGTTACCACCAGATATTGCACTGTTTGCATGAGGAATGTTTTCTCTAGTGTATTAAACTTTATTCTTCTCACTCCAATCTTCACTTTGCTCTCTGAAATAGCTATACCCCATAAAGGTGTATGTTGTACATATAACCATATTATATTCGAATTTAGGAAATCTCACATGAAGATATGACTTGATGTTGACACGCGTTCGATCTTTGAGCTACTCCAATATTTTGATCATGTATTTAAGATTTATATTTTATTATAAGCATAGAAGGGAACTGATATGATATTTCTATGATAGTGGAACAGTTACGATAAACCGTTTGAGGATAGATAATAGTTGTTTTCTTGGAAGGTTCTACAGAGACTAGCATGATATTTGGAAAACTAGGATATCAAAAAGGGTTAGCATTCCATGGGTATAATACTTCAGTTTGACATTCGTTTGTATACATATATAGGTATCAACAATTTTCGAACTTTTTTGGTTGGCAGTTTATAGTTCAATATGATAGGGTAAGTTTGGGAAAAAATATTATATATTGGTACTTTTAAATATTAGGGATAAAGAGGATTCACTGATTCGAAATAATAACAGATTTACTTTGGGGAAATGAAAAGCTTCAATTTGATTGATTACCTGCTCATCACTTGTGTATTTTCTCCGAGGATCAACTAATAATGTTGCTTATTTCCTTGTTATATTGTTCAATTTTTTCCAAAATTCAATATTTGGCTTTTCAAAGAATGGGTGTTCAACCTTAAAAATTTCGAGGAGTATTTTATTCATTTTTCTGGGAGTATTTTCATGAATCCATTGAACCCCTTTGACAGTAAAGAAAATGATACTTGGACGTTGCGGTTGTCAACCATAACTAATCATAGTGAAAATTGCGTTTCAGATCCGTCGTGGTCAAGGATCCTGGTATTCTAGAATAGACACAATGTCAGAACCAATTTAGCCTTAATGTTTTGACAGGACCTACCTATAATTATGATCAAATGTTATTTTAAAGGCCTGTGAGGCAATATTTTAAAAAGTCCCATTGGTATGGTAATAAAATTTTTATTTTCAATTTTTTTTTTATTTGATTTTTTTCTGCTCAATCATAACTAATTCTTGGATCCTGTTAAATTCAACTTTTTGCGAATTTAACACTCTAACTAAAATCTATCCATTTTTTCTCGTTTTGAAACAAAATTGATTGTTAAACTCAATGACAAGGGTGAAATTTTAGACAACTGCCATCTTTCAATAAAAAATGATGTGAAAGATTTTGTTTCAAAGTATCTGCCACTAAATTCTGTAGATTGTGTGTAGAAACACTGATAGATTGATCTAGACAGTCTACACACTTCAAGATGGTTAATTATTATGTTCCTACAAGCTGTATTAGATTATTTGTATACAGGAGACAGGTGAATGGCTCCAAAATCGATCCTTGAGGATTGCCATGTTGATAAATAACGTCTGCCATTTTTCTGCATTTTATGGATTTTTTTCAAGTACCTATCTGTGACGAAATAGTTTTGAAAAAAAGCATGTATTTGTTTAGGAATGGGTTTCACAGAAAAAATTGGTTGTGAGTGATAATTTGAAGATAAAAAATTGCTTGAATTTGAATTGGTCGAAAAAAGAGGTGACGGTATATTTTTAGGTCTCCCCAGGCAAGAAAATTAAAATGGAAATTCCAAAATTTCCTTTGATTTTTTTTTCGAAATATATATTTTTTTAATGATGCCCGATTCAACAATGAGTGCTCTTTTCACTTTTACCTGATTTTAATGGTGCGGTTAAATTTCGAGTGGTCTTATGTAAACCCGTGCATCTTCGTGTATTTATCTGCATATAAATAATTAACTTTTCTAATAATTATTTTGATATAATCCCGAAATCAGAATATTCGTCAATTCGAGTTTTCTGACTACTATACCGGTAAGAAGAATCAATTGGGAAGAACTGAGAAAGTTGAAAAAAACATGTAAAAACAAAAGGGACTTTGTAAACTCATATATGGCCCATTTTTCACAGTATGAATAAATACCTTCTTTTCAAATTTTGTATATTTCAAGTGTTTTGGTATTTATCTTAATATAGTTATAGAAATTACATACCCACGGATCATCTGAGGTGGAATTTGAAAAAAGTGTTTATAGTTTTAAATGATTATATCAAAAACAATCCGATGCATTTTCTTTTTGGAGAAAACTATGAATTCGCAAGCTTACCCTACAGTTGATTATATTAAGATGAAAATTAGTTGTGAAATTGTGATATTCAACGAAGAGTGTTCAAATATTTTATATTCGTTCTAGCTTGTTTGAAAGGATATCCACTAGAAATTCCAAATTGAGTATTTTATCATCAATTCACTCACCGTTTTATTCTGTCCTTTGAAAGTGCTCTTAGTAGAGTGTAGAGATATTACTCGAAAAGAAAAAATGATGTAAGTGTGCTATCTAGTCTAGTTTGTAAATGTTTTTAGAACTGATCACTCGTAGAACTAGAAGATAGGTCATTGCTATTTTTTCTAACTTATATATTTATGCAATGAGTTTTCGAATAATTGATACATATTCCAGGATATTTTATGCTAGCGACGATATTATATAATATAACACAAACAAAATCGATTTTTTCATGTTTGTCAGAATATTTCAGATGATCCAAATAAATATATTGTGTAGCATGTTTTATTTTATTTCAATGGCACCCTAGGGACTTCATATTACGCTGGTAGTGAAAATGAAAGGCAAATAGTTCTGAGAAACTTCAATGGGAATAACTTACAAGCTAATCTGATTTCTGTGGAAGAAATAGACGAACTTTGTCTGTCATCTTTGCAGTATTCATATACAATGAACAATTTTTTCGT